>JAVTVY010009670.1:0-45281 GCA_036873755.1 Hanleya hanleyi
GAGATGATGCGCATCAGAAAAAATATGGCTACAGAAACCAAAAAGAATTCCGTATTACCCCGCAAGGGCGACATATAACTAATAATATTAGTTCAAGATATTGGCCTATGCTTTCTATCAACGCATGCTGTTGGCCTTTGTTCTCTATTAGTGCACGATATCGACCTATATTCACTATTACTGGACAATGTGAGAGCATGACTAAACGTGCCTTTGAATCCTAACTTTAAAATGCGGAACCACTGACAGAAACTTGAGAAATAAAAGAGACTGGTAACTAAGACCTAAAAAATTGCTTCACGGTTGACCTATTTTGCGATAGAAAAAGAACATTTTTAAACTTGCCTTTGAATTATATCTTTGAAATCTTCTATGGATAGTCCCAGTTCCCATTGTGTTCATTTTATTGAATGTCTGATCGATGTCTACATGCATGCTATCTGTTTGCATGGTTAGTTTAGCTTATATCGTCCATTCAAATAGAGCCATTTTGTGATCTCAGCTCGATCGCACTATGTACACTATGGGGTATTGGATTTCTCTTCTCACGACATGTTTCCTTCTGTGTGTTATCTTCAATGATGGCAAAAGAGATATACAAGAGAAGAAATGCAATATTAACAAACAATCCGTCGACTGCAGTCATCGAAGTTTGTCCGAAATTCCAAATTCAACGTTCCCATCAGATGCAGTAAAAATAGACCTCAGCTGGAATTCCATCACGAAAGTTAACAATTCCACGTTCACCGGCGTCAAGCAACTGAAGGAACTGGACCTATCTAACAACCATATTCAACATCTAGATCCCATGGCATTTCAAGGTTTGGAGCATCTCACTTCTCTAAATTTGAACAGTAATAAATTCAAGCTTCTACCAGAGATATTTTCTCCCTCTCTGTTTGAACCGTTGGTAAGCTTGTCAACGCTGCGAATACAGATGTTCGGGAAAACAAATTCTCCCATGGCATTTCAAGGTTTGGAGCATCTCACTTCTCTAAATTTGAACAGTAATAAATTCAAGCTTCTACCAGAGATATTTTCTCCCTCTCTGTTTGAACCGTTGGTAAGCTTGTCAACGCTGCGAATACAGATGTTCGGGAAAACAAATTCTTTGGAGTGGAAAGGCATCGACAAAAGCTTCGCGAAGTTGACGAACCTACGGGAACTCTTCATGGACTTTCCTGACTTTTTCGTCTTTGGTGAGGGCTTTGCTAATCTGACCTATCTTCAGACACTGTCGACGGCTGGTCGTCCACCCGAGACGTGGTTCGCATGCACAATCCAAAAGCTTACGAATGATACGTTTAGAAGTTTTAGCAACACGAGAATCACAGAGCTTCGCCTCACGCACTGTAAAATAACTGACGTTCAGATGGGAACATTTCTTGCATTTCGAAACTTGTCAGTTCTAGATATATCGGGCAATAACAGACTTGGATTGCGAAAAGCTTTGAAATCTCTTTACGGACTGCAGCACCGGAACATGTCGGAAATCAATTTCAGTCAGCTGAATGGTGCGTTTGTTACAGGGGCGGACTTTTCACTGTGCGGGAGTGATACCATCTATCTGAAGTCAATTTGTGTTAGGTCAATCGATTTTTCAAAAAATTACATATTTTACCCTGGAGGGAATTGTACTGTTCCATCCTTCGGCAAACCCGATTGTGTCGAAACGTTGAAATTGTTTTCCCACTCTATACATTATGCGCCGTCACAATATCTCCTGTATTTAGCATTTTACAAATCTATGAAATACCTCGATGTCAGTGAAGGTTTAGGCTTCAAGGAGGAACAACACTCGTACCCTCACCACCCCGACCGACCACCACATTCTTCTTTTATGTACCGTAAAAAGTTAGTTATTCCTACACTCCCAAGATCACTGCTCACGCTTAATATCAGCAGTATATTAAGTGGAATATTTCTCGACCACTGGGATATATATATTACCAGTGGTTCAAATCTACAAACACTAGATTTATCTTACAACGGCATCATGCACTGTGAACATGTTAGGATCAATGGAACACTGGCTATAACCCAGCTGGATCTTTCGGGTTTGAAATGTGGGAACCTTTCTACTGTTCTTACAACATTTCCTAAACTACAAAAACTCACGCTCGGAAATACATTCTTGTCTCGAGATATTGGAAACTTCGATGGAAAGGGAATCGGTTTCAAGGTACTTCATGATTTACAGGAAGTGGATCTGTCTGGGAACAAACTGACCGATGTGAATAAAAATCTGTTCAACAACATCTGTTTGAGGGTTATAAGTCTGTCTAACAACAAACTTCAGCGTGTTCCTTTGGCCATAATGCAACTTACAAACATCAGTCGGTTAGATTTGTCCGTTAATGCCTTCATCTATTTGACTGCGAAAGAAATGTCTCGGTTTGACTACTTTAATAGTCTTCACTCTGCTGGTTTTCGTCTTAATCTCGGGACGAACCCATTCCAATGTTCTTGTGAAACTCTGGATTTTATTCGCTGGGTTCAAGAGACCAAAATACACTTAGTCCAGATGGGCAACTACACTTGTGCACTTCCAAATGGCACTAGTGTGGATGTGGCAGGTTTTAGAAGCAAGATGAAAGATTTCTCCGTAAGTTGTATCAGTCATACCTGGCTCATTGTCGCGGTCGTCAGTATTTTATTTCTCATGCTAATGATATCATTGATTTATGTTGTTTATCGTTATCGTACTAACCTGCGGTACTGGCTTTATACCAAACTGACACCCCCTGCTGAATTCCTAGCACAGACGGAATATGTGTACGATGCATTCGTCGCCTATTGCGAAGACAATTACCCGTGGGTTCGTGATGATTTGTGCAAAACACTTGAAGAGGAAGATTTCAAGCTTTGCGTTCACAACCGAGATTTCACTCCTGGCAAACCTATTCACGAGAATATCGTGGAGAAGATGAAACAAAGTAGGAAGATCGTTCTGGTAATAAGTGTTGATTTCCTGAACTCCACATACGGACCGCTAGAAATTGAGTATGCTGGGATGAAATCTCTCGAAGAAGGCAGGGAGGATCTCATTATTTGTATTCTCCGTGAGGAGATTCCAGTTCACGAAATGCCAAAACCTTTGAGAAACCTTTGGCACAAGATAACGTTCCTGGAATGGCCCGCTGATCAACCTGAACCACCACATGTTTGGAAACAACTGCGAGATGCCTTAACTCGCACTCACGAATAATGAGCTATTTTCCCCCACAGGATTTACTGGTACAATCTTGTCTGCATGACATCGCCTTTTATCGACAGATTCATCGGCTTGTCCATAATCAAACTCTGTACTATTTACATTCGTGTGTATTTTTTCATTTCGTTTTATTCCTTCGTAAGAAGAGCACAGTCCAGAAGTTGTAGATTAGAACGACTAGGGAGATCGCGTGCCCTTTCTATACTACTCATCGCGCACTACTCATCGAGCATGCGCAGTCGACCCATTCTACTGTAGGGTGCAAGCTTGGCCCATAGAATCTCAGGTAGTGAAAACCCCAGGTTTCTCGCCCCACCCTATCCCGCGCCACACCTATGCGACCCGCTGTGAGTGAGTAAAGCGGAGTAGGAGGAGGTGGAGTCGGACACGCCACGGATTATACTAGGGAGATATTAGAACGATATTTGAAAGATATTTGAAAATATATGGAACCCCGTTGAAACCATATGCCTACTGACATCGTTATAGAGAATATCGATCTCTGATCAGGAGATCATGTATGTTATGTCGATTCTGAATACATATTGATATTGAATGTTGTACAAATAAACTTATAAAGATGTTTTATTGCAATGACGCAACTAGACCTGGTGCTAGAAACAGTATTCTCTGAAAGCATGTCAATATATGTAGGGGAGATTGGAGTACACTGGCACATTTTTCACTTTTTTGCAAAAATCTACGCTGTTACTGTCATGTAGATTAGACTTTTGTGCTCTAGCTGTAACTAATATTTAGTATGACATAATCATAAAAAACATTCTCAACTTTGTGCTATTATTTTCTCCAGAATTACATTTATAAAAATCAAAAATAGTGTCCCAGTTTGCCCCAGGTACGGGGATCACTGGTACACCCACCCACTTTTATGTTTCATAAAAGATTCAACAGCGATGACTAAATTAGTTGCTATTTTAGACCCCTGCCTTACACAAAATATTTCTCAGATGTCAAATTTGAAGAAAAAATATTTTTGTGCTATTCCCATTCTAACGGAAACATTTGACTTGGATTAGTAATTACTACTTTCTATGAAACAAAATAATGCACTTTCAGAACATTTTAGAATGAAAATAAATTTCGCCATTTGATTACTATTGTCCCAGTGTGCCCCGGCAAAAGTGTCCCATTTCGCCCCGCGTGCATGATTTTTTCTGTTTTGTGAAAAACACAAGTACATTCATTTGAGATACCAAATCTACACAATAAATTATACCTTTTGTCCATCCTCTGTCAACAGTACCAAAACAGTAATGAAGTACCATAGAAAACTTGGTATAACAAAATATCATCCTCGGTTCTGAAAATTTACTTGGACTGTTAAAAAACAGTCTTCTTGTCTCTAATTCTTACCACGGATACTTTTTACTTATAACCAATATAGGTGTTGCAGGGAGATGTTAGATTTCTGCTGATAATAATGTAATGTGATTCCAATACTTAACAATGGAGTTAGATGGCTTGTCCCATTGTGCCAATGTCCTACTGTACCTCAATCTCCCCAAAAAATGTAATTATATAGAAAGATTTTTATCGCTTTAATTTTAATTATCTTTGTATAATTGCTCCAATCCAGCATTTTTATTATTATTATATTAGAATTATAACTTTTTTTAGTAGAAATATCAGAAATAGTTGTGAAAATGTAATACTTTGTTGCGAGGTTAGTTCTAATGAATAACTCAATATAAGCGTATTGGGCAATTTAAGGAAATAATGTTTTCTTGGTTGCAAATGTGAACAGAGGTAACACTTCTTCACTTGGTGGATGTATAATTGAGAACATTGTAGAACATGTTATGACAAGGTTTCAGTTAATTTATCGAAAATAAATTTCATTATGGAAAGATAATTTAACATTCATGATGTGACCGATTTCAAGCTCTTGACAAATGTGTAATGTAGTCATTATTAGTCCATAATCAGGGCGAAAATCTGGTCTTTGAATGCAACTTTTCCAAATGGCAGTTGTGTTGGTATAACGGTTTTCAAAAGTAGGATGAAGAATAAGAGTATAATTGACAATATGGGCCACTTCATTAAAAATAAATCCACGAGCCTTTCTTATGTTTTATGTTTCATTGAGTTGTTGGTGGTCAGGACCTTGACCTGACCTTCTTACCTCAATCTTGCCACCCGACACATCGCTTCCAAAAATACATTCACTGACAAATTGTGATTTAAATGAATTCCTGATTTTTGGTGCTCACCTTTGACATTTCGACCTCGATATGTTTCTTGTTTGCCATAAGCTTGGGGCATTTCTGAACTTTGATCATAAGCCACATCCTTGAACTGTAGTACAATCAGACAAAGTTAAAAATAAAATCGGATTTTGGGGTCACAATGATATTGACTTTTTAATTGTTTGTCTCTGTTTTGATACCTGGCATATCGTTTCCCACTAGTGTAACCACTCGAAGCTTTTGTATTGATTTCCTCTCTACGGTCTAAGTGACCTTGACCTTTGCCCTCGAATTTGATACCTAGTATGTCCTCCCCGCATCAAACAATGCGATTTTTCACGGATACCTCGACTATTCAAATTTGAGAGAAATAGATCGCTTTGTTAAAAAGTTAAGGAGTAAATAACGTAAGAAGAAGAAGAAGAAGAAGAAGAAGAAGAAGAAGAAAAACAGGTATAGCTGACTTAGCTTAATAATTTCTCTGTGACTTGTATCAGGTCAGTACTGTATATATTATATGTCTGATCAGCCATAGATGACCCAGTGTCCCAGTCGTCGTGAGCCTTCGCCTTGTATCGTTGCCGTTTTAACTTACTGGTTTCAGACTTAACTGACCATTTCCCTGTACATAAGAAATAAGCACTGCGTGAATGGACCAAGTTTCAAATTCCGGAAACTCACCGGAAACCTATTGGGAACTGTTGAGACACAGTTTCCAAGCCAGTTTCCAAAAGGTTAACGGAAACGGAAACTTCACTTTTCACGCAGTGATTGAATCGATCTAGTAAAGTATTATTACATATCACTGGAGGAAATCCTCTCGTAGTACATGTCACTATTCTATCCAATGATGTCCTTATCGACAACAGTACCTGTACATGAATGGTTGGACTGGTGAAGTATAAACGACACAATTATTACCAGTTGAATATAATAACCTTGGCCTATTTAAAGGGACTGGAACCAAGTTTGTCATTGAAAAGATCATCCACTTATATATGAAATCTTTTTCTATAGACCTCCTTATAGTTGACGCTCCTGACAGTCAGAGGCCACTCACGCTACGATTGTATTTATCCACCGGCGAGGGAAATTTATCAACAAAGAGACACATTAACGTACCAGTTTCTCACAGTTGGCTGGCCTGTGGGATATTGGATGGTCGATGTCTAAGTATAATTTAAGAAACAAACTATGAAAATTAATAAATATATATACATTTTTTTTAAATCGATTTTTTAATTTTATTTTTTTTTAAATATTTTTTCTAAGTGTATTTCTCTTTCATCTTTGAATCAATTAAAGTCATTCCCTATGATGTCAAGTCGAGTTACTACAGTTTTTAATTATCTACCATACCCTGCCCTCTATGACATAGAATAAAAGAGAAGTTGAGAATAGAACCGCTCAACACGGTCATTTCAAAACATTCCCAGAAAAGAACGAAAGCCTAGCTTTCCAAATGCCATCCGTTTATTACTTCCCAAGTGGACCAGCCTTCAGAATATATGCGCTTTGAATATCTAAACCTTCTCGTGAGGAGAGAAATTCATTCTTCGCGCCAAAACACGGCTTTTCAAACTTTTCGCCAGCTCTCCGGCAAAAAACACTTCCGTCATAATTTTAAGGACCGGGCTATACAATATTATCAGCGACGATTGGTCGAAATTATCTCCAAAAGTCAGGGGCAGATAATCCAGTGGGCGGGAGATGACATTTGTGGATAATTTCGACCAATCGTCGCTGATAATTCTTAAAATTCTGACGGAAGTGTTTTTTGCCGGAGTGCTGGCGAAAAGTTTGAAAAGCCGTGTTTTGGCGCGAAGAATGAATTTCTCTCCCCAAGGGAAAGTTTAGATATTCAAAGCGCATATATTCCGAAGGCTGGTCCACTTGGGAAGTAATAAACGGATGACATTTGGAAAGGTAGGCTTTCGTTCTTTTCTGAGAATGTTTTGAAATGACCGTGTTGAGCGGTTCTATTCCCAATTTCTCTTTTATTCTATGTATAGAGGGCAGGGTATGGTAGATAATTAAAAACTGTAGTTACTCGGCTTGACATTATAGGGAATGACTTTAATTGATTCAAAGATGAAAGAGAAATACACTTAGAAAAAATATTTAAAAAAAAATAAAATTAAAAAATCGATTTAAAAAAAATATATATATTTATAAATTTTCATAATTTATTGAAAAAGTCTAGACGTAGACATCGACCATCCAATATCCCAGAGGCCAGGCAACTGTGCAGTTTCTGCTGTATAAGCATGGTGTTTGTATGGACTGGATCAATCCAGATATTTTGTTTACGCCTTTATTGCTTTATAGTTGGCTATGTCAATGTAAGCGTCATTCTACCACATCAGATGTTGTACTCAATTAAATTATTACATATAAAGAAGAAAACTTTAACAACTTTGCAACTGTGATTTAATTAAATAATTGATTCAGTTTTTTTCAAACGCTGATTTTTTATCGAACTAAATTATTTAAATTTTGTTCAAACTTAAAAACGTTTATCAAATAAATTGGCTCTGAATTAAAAAATGACAATAACAGTATTAGTAGTATATACACGGCATCTAAGGTCTTTGGCTCGTCACTGCGCATGCGCAGAAAACAAAATCGGAAGTGGTGTGCGCAGGTGTTTCTGCGAAAGTGTCTGCGCATGACGTCACTTCCGGTCACGCGACCTTGGGGATGTATTCCTCAGCGGTGATGCTGTCTGGCGGTGATACGGTCGTGGGAAGAAGCCTCCGCGGACAGAAAGTAGTCCCAAATACGCGTGTTTTCGTGAGAATCATCTGGAATGTTCGGCAATCTTCAGGGGCGAGAGGGACCCCTAATGGACCGATTGGGTCGAGTGAGGTGTCAAAGTGAAGCGCTCCTCTAGGGTCATCGAGTCATCGGTGGTTGCATGTAAATTGAGGATTTGTTCTCGAAAATATAAAAAGCTATCAACCCTATCCAAAAAAACTATCAACCCTATCCAAAGGGCTAATATCGGTCTCCGGGCTTATCGGAGCCTGCCTATCAAGTCATGGTTGGGTACATGTAAATTGAGGATTTGTCCCGAAAATATAAAATGCGGAACACGGACTTTACCCCTACAATAGGGGAAACCCCCTATCAACCATGTCCAAAAGGGCTAATATCGGTCCCGGGCTTATCGGGGCCTGCCTATCAAGTCATGGTTGGTGCATGTAAAATGGGGATTTGTCATCAAAAATACAAAAAGCGGAACACGGACTGTACCTCTACAATAGGGGCCTGATTTGCACATTTGCTTCTATACGGGGAAATGCCTGTATAGGGTATGGGGTGGTCATTTTTTGTGGATTTTACTATGGGTTGTTTGGTCTTGTTTTTCACGTCTCACCACGATAAACATGATGGGAAGGGTCTCAAAGTTAAGCGGTGAAATTTTTCAAAAAGTTCACGGAGGTCTGGATAGGCCCATAGTCCCATACTGGCTCAGGGGTATAGGTCCATACTGGGCAATTCATACATGTTCATTGCGGTATGGGTTGTTTGGTCTTGTTTTCCCCGTCTCACCACGTGGAACACGATGGGAGGAGTCTCGAAGTTAAGCGGTGAAATTATTTGAAAAGTTCACGGAGGTTTGGATAGGCTCATAGTCCCATACTGGCTCAGGCGGATAGGTCCATACTGGGAAATTCAAACATGTTCATTGCGGTATGGGTTGTTTGGTCTTGTTTTTCTCGTCTCGGGCTATAGAACACGATGAGAGTGGTCTCGAAGTTAAGCGGTGAAATTTTTCGAAAGGTTCACGGAGGTCTCGATAGGCCCATAGGCCTATACTGGCTCAGGGAGATAGGTCGATGCTGGGATGTTTGGTCTTGTCTTTCACGTCTCACCACGTACAACACGATAAGATAAGATAAGATAAGATAAGATAACTTTATTTAAGCTGGGTAGCTTGTTTAGCCAGAAGCTAGTCTACCACAAGGCCCAGCATAAAATTAATAATATACAACAGGATACGTGTTAGTACATACATTTAACAATACAGGACAAATATGACATAAAAGATATCAACAAAATTAAAAATTTACATTTGCAATAAAATATACACGTAGAGTTGCTAGAATCTGATATATTGCGATGTATACTAGAACTATATCACAGACATAAATGTTTTAAGAATCTAGCTTTAAAAGTTGGCACAGATGGAGAATTTCTTATGTCGATAGATAGATTATTCCACATTTTGGGACCATAATACATTATACTTTTTTTGAACATTTCCGTTCGAGGGCGAGGAACAATCAGATCCCCCCGTGTCATAGAACGTGTGGTCCTCTGTCGGACGATTGTGCTGAAGTGATCGCACAAGTACTTGGGAGCCAATCCTTTAACAGCCTTGAATACAAGTACCGCCTTGTGTAAAACGATACGATCGGACAGAGATATCCATTTTAATTCTGTATACATGTCTTTAGATGGAGTCAGATATGGTTTCATAAGTATAATTCTCGCCCCTCTTTTTTGAAGCTTCTCGATCCTACTTAATTGGCCTTGGTCACAGTTTGCCCAAACAATATCACAGTAATCGATTGAAGGCTGGACTAATGAATTATATAACATTTTACTAAGATCAGCAGGTAATAAATGTCGTGTTCGTTTCAACAGACCTAGTTTTTTGGAAACCTTTTTACATAACATGCTCACATGAGTTTTGAATGTCAGATGTTCGTCAAAATTAACTCCAAGTAGTTTAGTTGTTTTAGTTCTAGAGAGTTCACAATCTTCCATTTTTAGTTGAACAGCTTCAAAATTCAGTGATTTACGTGACGAACGAACAATCATATAGTGAGTTTTAAGAATATTTACGAACATGCGATTTATTTTTATCCATTTCATAACATTATCAAGGTCAGACTGGGCTTGAATGGTCGCTGACTGTAGATTGGTATGAGAGGTGTAGATAGATGTGTCGTCAGATGGGAGGGGCTCAAAGTGTAGGTGAAATTTTTCTAGTATATGAAACACGGATATAGCCTTATTGACCTTTGACCTCTGAGTGCACTCTATCCCATGATGCATCACTTCCGTAATGACGTCATGTGTGACGTCACTCATAGTTATATTCTCTATCAATGCACGATATTGGCCTTTATCATATCTCAGAGATGAGGCGCCTCAGAAAAATATGGCTACAGAAACCAAAACGAATCCCGTATTACCCTGCAAGGGCGACATATAACTAGTAATATTAGTTCAAAATATTGGCCTATGTTTTCTATCAACGTACGATGTTGGCCTCTATTCTCTATAAGTGCACGATATCGACCTATATTCTCTATTACTGCAAGATGTGAGAGCATGACTAAACGTGACTTTGGATCCTAACTTTAAAATGCGGAACCACTGAGATAAACTTGAGAAATAAAAGAGACTCATATCTAAGACCTAAACAATTGCTTCACGGTTGACGTACTTTGCGATAGAAAAAGAGCAAGATTAAAATTTATTCTATGGAAAGTCCCAGTTCCTATTGTGTAATTTTTATTGAATGGCTGATCGATGTCTACATGCATGATATCTGTTTGTAGGGTTAGTTTAGGTTATATCTTCCATTTAAATAGAGCCATTTTGTGATCTCAGCTCGATCGCACTATGTACACTATGGGGTGTTGGATTCCTCTTCTCGCGACATGTTTCGTTGTGTGTGTTATCTTCATTGATGGCAAAAGCGATATACAAGAGAAGAAATGCAATATTGACAAACAATCCGTCGACTGCAGTCATCGAGGTTTGTCCGAAATTCCTAATTCAACGTTCCCATCAGATACAGTGAAAATAGACCTCAGCTGGAATTCCATCACGAAAGTTAACAATTCCACGTTCACCGGCGTCAAGCAACTGAAAAAACTGGACCTATCTAACAACCATATTCAACATGTAGATCCAATGGCATTTCAAGGTTTGGAGCATCTCACTTCTCTAAATTTGAACAGTAATAAATTCAAGCTTCTACCAGAGATATTTTCTCCCTCTCTGTTTGAACCTTTGGTAAGCTTGTCAACGCTGCGAATACAGATGTTCGGGAAAACAAATTCTTCGGAGTGGAAAGGCATCGACAAAGGCTTCGCGAAGTTGACGAAACTACGGGAACTCTTCATGGACTTTCCCGACTCTTTCGTCTTTGGTGAGGGCTTTGGTAATCTGACCTATCTTCAGACACTGTCGACGGCTGATCGTCCACCCGATTCGTGGCTCGCATGCACAATCCAAAGGCTTACGAATGATACGTTTAGAAGTTTTAGCAACACGGGCATCACAGAGCTTCGGATTACGCACTGTGAAATAACTGAAGTTCAGATGGGAACATTTCTTGCACTTAGAAACTTGTCAGTTCTAGATATATCGGGCAATAACAAACTTGGATTGCGAAAAGCTTTGAAATCTCTTTACGGACTGCAGCGTCGGAACATGTCGGAAATCAATTTCAGTCAGCTAAATGGTGCGTTTGTTACAGGACCGGACTTTTTACTGTACAGGAATGATACCGTCTATCTGGAGTCAATTTGTGTTAGGGCAATCGACTTTTCAAAAAATTACATATTTTATCCTGGTGGGAATTATGGTGTTCCATCGTTCGGCAAACCCGATTGTCTCGAAACATTGAAATTGTTTTCCCACGCTATACATTATTCGCCGTTAGCATTACTCGAGTTTTCAAATTACACATCTATAAAGTACCTCGATGTGAGTGAAGGTTTAGGCTTGAAGGGGGAACAACACTCGTACCATCATCGACCCATCGGACCACCATCAAATTCTTCTATGTACCGTAAAAGGTTAGTTATTCTTACATTCCCAAGATCACTGCTCACGCTTAATATCAGCAGTACATTAAGTGAAATATTTCTCGATAACTGGGATATAAATATTACTAGTGGTTCAAATCTACAAACACTAGATTTATCTTACAACGGCATCATGCACTGTGAACATGTTAGGATCAATGGAACACTGGCTATAACCCAGCTTGATCTTTCGGGTTTGAAATGTGAGAACCTTTCTAGTGTTCTTACAACATTTCCTAAACTACAAAAACTCACGCTCGGAAATACCTTCTTGTTTCGAGATATCGGAAACTTCGATGGAAAGGGAATCGGTTTCAAGGTACTTCATGATTTAAAGGAAGTAGATCTTTCTGGGAACAAACTGACCGATGTGAATAAAAATCTGTTCAACAACACCTATCTGAGGGTTATACGTCTGTCTAACAACAAACTTCAGCGTGTTCCTTTGGCCATAATGCAGCTTACAAACATCAGTCGGTTAGATTTGTCCGTTAATGCTTTCACATATTTGACTGCAAAGGAAATGTCTCGGTTTGACTACTTTAATAGTCTTCACTCTGCTGGTTTTCGTCTTAATCTCGGGACGAACCCATTCCAATGTTCTTGTGAAACTCTGGATTTTATTCGCTGGGTTCAAGAGACCAAAATACACTTAGTCCAGATGGACAACTACACTTGTGCACTTCCAAATGGCAGTAGTGTGGATTTGGCAGGTTTTAGAAGCAAGATGAAAGATTTCTCCGTAAGTTGTATCAGTCATACCTGGCTCATTGTCGCGGTCGTCAGTATTTTATTTCTCATGCTAATGATATCATTGATTTATGTTGTTTATCGTTATCGTACTAACCTGCGGTACTGGCTTTATACCAAACTGACACCCCCTGCTGAATTCCTAGCACAGACGGAATATGTGTACGATGCATTCGTCGCCTATTGCGAAGACAATTACCCGTGGGTTCGTGATGATTTGTGCAAAACACTTGAAGAGGAAGATTTCAAGCTTTGCGTTCACAACCGAGATTTCACTCCTGGCAAACCTATTCACGAGAATATCGTGGAGAAGATGAAACAAAGTAGGAAGATCGTTCTGGTAATAAGTGTTGATTTCCTGAACTCCACATACGGACCGCTGGAAATTGAGTATGCTGGGATGAAATCTCTCGAAGAAGGCAGGGAGGATCTCATTATTTGTATTCTCCGTGAGGAGATTCCAGTTCACGAAATGCCAAAACCTTTGAGAAACCTTTGGCACAAGATAACGTTCCTGGAATGGCCCGCTGATCAACCTGAACCACCACATGTTTGGAAACAACTGCGAGATGCCTTAACTCGCACTCACGAATAATGAGCTATTTTCCCCCACAGGATTTACTGGTACAATCTTGTCTGCATGACATCGCCTTTCATCGACAATTTCATCGGCTTGTCCATAATCAAACTCTGTACTATTTACATTCGTGTGTATTTTTTCATTTCGTTTTATTCCTTCGTAAGAAGAGCACAGTCCAGAAGTTGTAGATTAGAACGACTAGGGAGATCGCGTGCCCTTTCTATACTACTCATCGCGCACTACTCATCGCGCATGCGCAGTCGACCCATTCTACTGTAGGGTGCAAGCTTGGCCCATAGAATCTCAGGTAGTGAAAACCCCAGGTCTCTCGCCCCACCCTATCCCGCGCCACACCTATGCGACCCGCTGTGAGTGAGTAAAGCGGAGTAGGAGGAGGTGGAGTCGGACACGCCACGGATTATATTAGGGAGATATTAGAACGATATTTGAAAGATATTTGAAAATATATGGAACCCCGCTGAAACCATATGCCTACTGACATCGTTATAGAGAATATCGATCTCTGATCAGGAGATCATGTATGTTATGTCGACTCTGAATACATATTGATATTGAATGTTGTACAAATAAACTTATAAAGATGTTTTATTGCAATGACGCAACTAGACCTGGTGCTAGAAACAGTATTCTCTGAAAGCATGTCAATATATGTAGGGGAGATTGGGGTACACTGGCACATTTTTCACTTTTTTGCAAAAATCTACGCTGTTACTGTCATGTAGATTAGACTCTTGTGCTCTAGCTGTAACTAATATTTAGTATGACATAATCATAAAAAACATTCTCAACTTTGTGCTATTATTTTCTCCAGAATTACATTTATAAAAATCAAAAATAGTGTCCCAGTTTGCCCCAGGTACGGGGATCACTGGTACACCCACTGGGGTGCAGTGGAACAAGAATCAAAGTTCATTTTAAATCAAGTATGTACTGTTATGTTTCATAAAAGATTCAACAGCGATGACTAAATTAGTTGCTATTTTAGACCCCTGCCTTACACAAAATATTTCTCAGATGTCAAATTTGAAGAAAAAATATTTTGTGCTATTCCCATTCTAACGGAAACATTTGACTTGGATTAGTAATTACTACTTTCTATGAAACAAAATAATGCACTTTCAGAACATTTTAGAATGAAAATAAATTTCGCCATTTGATTACTATTGTCCCAGTGTGCTCCGGCAAAAGTGTCCCATTTCGCCCCGCGTGCATGATTTTTTTCTGTTTTGTGAAAAACACAAGTACATTCATTTGAGATACCAAATCTACACAATAAATTATACCTTTTGTCCATCCTCTGTCAACAGTACCAAAACAGTAATGAAGTACCATAGAAAACTTGGTATAACAAAATATCATCCTCGGTCCTGAAAATTTACTTGGACTGTCTTCTTGTCTCTAATTTTTACCACGGATAGTTTTTACTTATAACCAATATAGGTGTTGCAGGGAGATGTTAGATTTCTGCTGATAATAATGTAATGTGATTCCAATACTTAACAATGGAGTTAGATGGCCTGTCCCATTGTGCCAATGTGCTACTGTACCTCAATCTCCCAAACAAATGTAATTATATAGGAAGATTTTTATCGCTTTAATTTTAATTATCTTTGTATGATTGCTCCAATCCAGCATTTTTATTATTATTATATTAGAATTATAACTTTTTTTAGTAGAAATATCAGAAATAGTTGTGAAAATGTAATACTTTGTTGCGAGATTAGTTCTAATGAATAACTCAATATAAGCGTATCGGGCAATTTAAGGAAATAATGTTTTCTTGGTTGCAAATGTGAACAGAGGTGACACTTCTTCACTTGGTGGATGTATAATTGAGAACATTGTAGAACATGTTATGACAAGGTTTCAGTTAATTCATCGAAAATAAATTTCATTATGGAAAGATAATTTAACATTCATGATGTGACCGATTTCAAGCTCTTGACAAATGTCTAATGTAGTCATTATTAGTCCATAACCAGAGCGAAAATCTGGTCTCGGAGTGAAACTTCTTCAAATGACAGTTGTGTTGGTATAACGGTTTTCAAAAGTAGGATATCCAAGAGTATAATTGAAAATATGGGCCACTTCATTAAAAATAAATCCACGAGCCTTTCAAATGTTTTATGTTTCGTCGAGTTGTTGGTGACCATTACCTTGGCCTGACCTTCTTACCTCAATCGCTTTCCATCACTTTCCACAAATACATTCACTGACAAATTGTGATTTAATTGATTTTCTGATTTCTGGTGCTCCGTGACCATGATCTTTGACCTTGGTGTCACAATGATATTGACTTTTTAATTGTTTGCCTCTGTTTTGATACCTGGCATATCGTCTCCCACTAGTGTAACCACTCAAAGCTTTTGTGTTGATTTCCTGTCTGTCGTCTAAGTGACCTTGACCTTTGCCTTCGAATTTGGCTCCTGGTATGTCCTCTACCCCTCATATATCCACGCATCAAACAATACGTTTCCACGGATACCTCGACTATTGAAATTTGAGAGAAATCGATCGCTTTGTTAAAAAGTTGAGGAAGTAAATAACGAAACGAGAGAAAAAAACCACAGTATTACAGCACATATAAGGAAAGCGGGAAGAGGTGCCGACATACTGACAGAACCACATGACTTCACAGTAGAGTATTCTGGGTAACCTATTCTAAGGCACATCTAACGATTCGTGATATGTGTTGTATCTCAGGCACGCTTTTATTGTACCTGTCCATGTGGCAACTTGGATGACATAACCACACGGCCCCTAGCACCGGTATAAGCGGTATTAGATACGAATCTAGAGAGCTATGATGGAAATGCGCTGACAACCCGTATATTGTTAATTGGTGAGCTGTGTCACCTATAGCCGACTTAGCTCAATAATTTCTCTGTGAGTTGTATCAGTCCAGTACTGTATACAATATATGTCTGATCAGGCATAGATGGTCCAGTGTCGCAGTCGTCAGTGTTTTATTTTCCAAACAATGAGCCTACGCTTTGTATCGTTGCTGTTTTAATTTACAGTATCGGTTTCATACTTAACTGACCATTTCCCTGTACATAAGAAATAAGCACTGCATGGAAGGACCGAGTTTCCAATTCCGGAAACTCACCGGAAACTTATTGGGAACTGTAGCGACAGAGTTTCCAAGCCATTGTCCAATAGGTTACGGAAACGGAAACTTGACTTTTCACGCAGTGATAAAATCGATCTAGGAAAGTATTGTTATATATAACTGGAGGAAATCCTCGTAGTACATGTCACTATTCTATCCAATGACGTCCTTATCGAAAAGAGTATCTGTACATGAATGGTTGGACTGGGGAAGTATACACGACACAATTATTACCAGGGACTGGACCAAGTTTGTCATTGAAAACGTCATCCACTTATACATGAAATCTTTTTCTATAGACCTCGTTATTTGACGCTTCTGACAGTCAGAGGCCTCTCACGCTACGATTGTATTTATCCACCGGCGAGGGAAATTTATCAACAAAGAGAAACATTAACGTACCAGTTTCTCCTGTATAAGCCTGCATGGTGTTTGTATGGACTGGATCAAATCTGGATATTTCCTATTAATCCCGCTTCAGACAAAATCGTCCAATGAAAACGAGCGATCACGGTCACATGGTCGCCCAATATTTTTCCATCCACCGCCTTCGATTTTAATTCGGGGTGGGTAACTAGGTTATCTCCCTTTAGAGTAGCTCCTGTCTCAAAGCACTCTCGTCGGCTGGCTCCCGTCGATTACTCCTCGAGTTTTATTTTGACAAGTATTTGTAATAAAGATGAGCTTCAGCAGCTATAGTTCTAAATTAGATAGCATTCATTTTGTGAACAGCTCGTATTTCATCGTAATCAGCGATCAACACCAATCGTGATCAACGGCAATGAATATTGAAAATGTGTGACTATACATACAGTGGGGGTTTTTTTTTCGTTTCTTGAGCAACAACAACATCTCATAGGCCCAAAGTTGTTCACAAGAACTCCATTATCACAGAATTTGCCTTTGGACATTAGCTTGCTCAGAAATGATCTTCAGCGGGATAAATTCGTTACACGGTTTGTCAGTGACCCAATACAGAATTTCTGGGCTGACGCCTCGCCCAATATAAATTCTACTGACCCCATATATTTCTGTATTGGGTCACTGACAAACCGTGTAACTACGCCTTTGTTGCTTTATAGTTGGCTATGTCAATGTAAGCGTCATTCTGTCAGATTTCCGTGTTGTGTCCAATTAAATTGTTACATATGAAGAAGAAAACCCAGCTGCCATCCAATGACATGCCCATTTTTACTTGTTCAATGAAGAGCACATCATGGAAGTTCTTATCCTTGTTTATCGTCTGTTCTTTCTGTTATAACATTTTACTATCGAAAGAAATAAAGTTGGCTGAATGGGGTTTCGTTCGGAGACAGTTATGTGTAATTGATAATTTTACTATACGGCGTATCACGTTGGGCGCACCGGTTCTCGCCAGATCACCGAAGTTAAACAACATTGAGCTCGGTCAATACTTCGATGGGTGACTGGATGCTGTACTGGCTGGATCAGTACACACTCTCGTATTCTTGCAGATGTATGCACCATCGTGATATGACTGAAAAATATTGAAAACGACGTTAAATCCTACTCACTCACTCACCCTACAAATGTTGAGAAAGCCAACTTACTGTATTTATGTTTCTTCTGCACTTCTTGTTCCAAATTCCGCCCATAGTCGAAATACCTATTTCATAAGACAATATTAGCACCTTCAATCGAGCATAAACCCAGGCTTTCAGAGTTGCAGGCTAGTCTAGGTTGATTCATTGAAAGTAAGTCGTCCAAAATCGTCGGATGTAAATATATCTCATATTGACTCTCAATTAATAAATAAATCGTGGAAGAAAATTATAATTTAAGAATTTTAAGGTTATCGTAAACCCTAAAGTAAAGTTTCCATCAAATGAAAAATCATTTACGATTTTATTACACAAAGCAAACCGCAAATAAACCATGGGATTCTTTGGTGGTCTGTTGTGATCATATCTAGGTCGGATGACGTTACACTGTCTTTATACATATATTTTAAACTTTGTATGCACTTTCCAATGCTTGACTCAAGCTTATGTGTGTATACTTTGAGCATGTTTCACCAAATCGAAGAAATTAAATGCAAGTTTCAAATTGTCTTGGTAATTATGAGTTACAATACAAAAAGTTAAGTACTTTTTACCCGGTTAGAAAAAATATATTTGGATATAGTTGAAATTTATCTTTTAAAAATATCTTTCTTTTCAGGAATCATCTTCACATTGTGCCGTTTTCAATATGGTACAATAGAAATAATTCCTTGTTTACTGTGGTAAAACACCTAGAATAGATCGGGCTGCGATATGATGAGTCTTCACGTTTGATCACTCAGGCCGTGAAGACTCATCCTATCGCAGCCCGATCTATTCTATGTGTTTTACCACAGTAAACAAGGAATTATTTCTATTCTACCATACTGAAAACAGCACAATGTGAAGATGTTTCCTGAAAAGAAAGATATTCTCGTGTATCTAAAACTGGATTAACACCCCTATACCCGACAAAAAATGCTTTGGCCCACCAATTAATCGAAGCAAGCAACACCTGCAAGTTGCGTGCCTGAAATCGACACGGGTTGGCGAGTCCACAGTATGGAGGCTATAGGGGCGTGCTAAAACGCCATTAACGATCAAAATGATGCAACCGGGTCCTTTGGTTTTAGAATACATGTGAAATTCTCCCGTCATCTAATGATTGGATTTTGTACCTATCATATGTCCAAAAAGGTTTAATGGCATCAGCAACTTTGAATAAATCTCCGCGGAAAAAAACTTTCTCCAACTTTAATTGGCTCCATGATATATGGCAACAGGGTGTACAAGAATATACAGGCAGACGATAAATTTGTTATATCCATTTTAATCCTATTACCCGTCTGCGCGAGTTCAACTGGACACACGACGAAAATTATGACGTCATATAATCCACACCGATTGGTTGTGAGGTATCATCTAAAGGAATTAGATGCCACCTGGGTTTCCTTCTTTATATGTATTAATGTCATTTGGTAAAACACATGGGGTGTGGTAGAATCTCTAATAGCGCACGATATTGGCCTTTACCATATCACAGAGATAATGCGCCTCAGTAAAATATGGCTACAGAAACCAAAACGAATCCCGTATTACCCCGCAAGGGCGACATATAACTAATAATATTAGTTCAAGATTTTGGCCTATGCTTTCTATCAACGCACTATAATGGCCTCTATTCTCTATTAGTGCACGATATCGACCTATATTCTCTATTACTGCACGATGTGAGAGTATGTCTAAATGTGCCTTTGAAACCTGACTATAAAATGCGGAACCACTGACAGAAACTTGAGAAATAAAAGAGACTAGTAACTAAGACCTAAAAAATTTGCTTCACTTTTGACCTATTTTGCGATAGGAAAAGAGCATTATTAAACTTGCTTTTGAATCATATCCTTGAAATCTTCTATGGAAAGTCCCAGTTCCCATTGTGTTCATTTTATTGAATGGCTGATCGATGTCTACATGCTTGATATCTGTTTTCACGGTTAGTTTAGGTTCTATCTTCTATTCAAATAGAGCCATTTTGTGATCTCAGCTCGATCGCACTATGTACACTATGGGGTATTGGATTCCTCTTCTCACGACATGTTTCCTTCTGTGTGTTATCTTCAATGATGGCAAAAGAGAAGAGAAGAAATGCAATATTGACAAACAATCCGTCGACTGCAGTCATCGAGGTTTGTCCGAAATTCCAAATTCAACGTTCCCATCAGATACAGTAAAAATAGACCTCAGCTGGAATTCCATCACGAAAGTTAACAATTCCACGTTCACCGGCGTCAAGCAACTGAAGAAACTGGACCTATCTAACAACCATATTCAACATCTAGATCCCATGGCATTTCAAGGTTTGGAGCAACTCACTTCTCTAAATTTGAACAGTAATAAATTCAAGCTTCTTCCAGAGATATTTTCTCCCTCTCTGTTTGAACCGTTGGTAAGCTTGTCAACGCTGCGAATACAGATGTTCGAGAAAACAAATTATTCGGCGTGGAAAGGCATCGACAAAAGCTTCGCGAAGTTGACGAAACTACGGGAACTCTTCATGGACTTTCCTGACTTTTTCGTCTTTGGCGAGGGCTTTGCTAATCTAACCTATCTTCAGACACTGTCGACGGCTGGTCGTCCTACCGATTCGTGGTTCGCATGCACAATCCAACGGCTTACGAATGATACGTTTAGAAGCTTTAGCAACACGAGCATCACAGAGCTTCGCCTTACGCACTGTAAAATAACTGACGTTCAGATGGGAACATTTCTTGCACTTCGAAACTTGTCAGTTCTAGATATATCGGGCAATAACAAACTTGGATTGCGAAAAGCTTTGAAATCACTTTACGGACTGCAGCGTCGGAACATGTCGGAAATCAATTTCAGTCAGCTGAATGGTGCGTTTGTTACAGGGGCGGACTTTTCACTGTGTGGGAGTGATACCGTCTATCTGAAGACAATTTGTGTTAGGTCAATCGATTTTTCAAAAAATTACATATTTTATCCTGGAGGGAATTGTACTGTTCCATTCTTCGGCAAACGCGATTGTCTCGAAACATTGAAATTGTTTTCCCACGCTGTACATTATGTGCCGTTACAATTTCTCGTGTATTTCGCATCTTACAAATCTATGAACTACCTCGATGTGAGTGAAGGTTTAGGCTTCAAGGAGGAACAACACTCGTACCCTCACCACCCCAACGGACCACCATGTTCTTCTTTTATGTACCGTGGAAAGTTAGTTCTTCCACCACTCCCAAGATCACTTCTCACGCTTAATATCAGCAGTATATTAAGTGGAGTATTTCTCGACCACTGGGATATAAATATTCCCAGTGGTTCAAATCTACAAACACTAGATTTATCTTACAACGGCATCATGCACTGTGAAAATTTTAGGATCAATGGAACACTGGCTATAACCCAGCTGGATCTTTCGGGTTTGAAATGTGAGAACCTTTCTAGTGTTCTTACAACATTTCCTAAACTACAAAAACTCACGCTCGGAAATACACCCTTCTTGTTTCGAGATATTGGAGATTTCGATGGAAAGGGAATCGGTTTCAAGGTACTTCATGATTTACAGGAAATAGATCTTTCTGGGAACAAACTGACCGATGTGAATAAAAATCTGTTCAACAACACATATCTGAGGGTTATAAGTCTGTCTAACAACAAACTACAGCGTGTTCCTTTGGCCATAATGCAACTTACAAACATCAGTCGGTTAGATTTGTCCGTTAATGCCTTCACTTATTTGACTGCGAAAGAAATGTCTCGGTTCGACTACTTTAATAGTCTTCACTCTGCTGGTTTTCGTCTTAATCTCGGGACGAACCCATTCCAATGTTCTTGTGAAACTCTGGATTTTATTCGCTGGGTTCAGGAGACCAAAATACACTTAGTCCAGATGGGCAACTACACTTGTGCACTTCCAAATGGCAGTCGTGTGGATTTGGCAGGTTTTAGAAGCAAGATGAAAGATTTCTCCGTAAGTTGTATCAGTCATACCTGGCTCATTGTCGCGGTCGTCAGTATTTTATTTCTCACGTTAATGATTTCACTGATTTATGTTGTTTACCGTTATCGCACTAACCTGCGGTACTGGCTTTATACCAAACTGACACCGCCGGCTGAATTCCTAGCACAGACGGAATATGTGTACGATGCATTCGTCGCCTATTGCGAAGACAATTACCCGTGGGTTCGTGATGATTTGTGCAAAACACTTGAAGAGGAAGATTTCAAGCTTTGCGTTCACAACCGAGATTTCACTCCTGGCAAACCTATTCACGAGAATATCGTGGAGAAGATGAAACAAAGTAGGAAGATCGTCCTGGTAATAAGTGCTGATTTCCTGAACTCCACATACGGACCGCTGGAAATTGAGTATGCTGGGATGAAATCTCTCGAAGAAGGCAGGGAGGATCTCATTATTTGTATTCTCCGTGAGAACATTCCAGTTCACGAAATGCCAAAACCTCTGAGAAACCTTTGGCATAAGATAACGTTCCTGGAATGGCCCGCTGATCAACGTGAACCACCACATGTTTGGAAACAGCTGCGAGATGCCTTAACTCGCACCGACGAATGATGAGCTATTCCCCTCCCCCCCCCCCCACCACCAACACAGGATTTAGTGGTACAGTCTTGTCTGCATGTACAAATTCATCGGCTTGCTGTCCATAATCAAACTATGTACTACTTACATTTATGTGTATTTTTTCATTTCATTTTATTCCTCCGTAAGAAGAGCACCGTCCAGAAGTTGTAGATTAGAACGATATTTGAAAGATATTGTTTGAAACCCCGCTGAAACCATATGCCTACTGACATCGTAATAGAGAATATCGATCTCTGATCAGGACATCGTGCATGTCATGTCGACTCTGAATACATATTGATATTGACTGTTGAACAAGAAAAAAACTTATAAAGGCGTTTTATTGCAATGACGCAACCAGACCTGGTGGTAGAGACAGTATTCTCTGAAAGCTTGTCAAAATACTTAGGGGAGATTGGGGTACACTGGCACATTTTTCACTTTTTTGCAAAAATCTACGCTGTTACTGTCATGTAGATTAGACTCTTGTGCTCTAGCTATAACTAATATTTAGTATGACATAATCATAAAAAACATTCTCAACTTTCTGCTATAATTTTCTCCAGAATTACACTTAAAAAAATCAACGAGAGATCCTGAAGGATCTTGGCGCCCACCATTGTCCGATAATTATAAGCTAATGACAAGAGGATCTTTTTGTTCATTGTTACTAAGAACAAACGAATGATTTGTAATTTAGTTTGCAGAATTTCGAATTTGAGCGAAACAGATCGGAAAAGGGACACTGGAAAACACCAAGATATTATCTTTCTAAGTTTCAGGAGTTTCAAGATTTCTAGAAATTGTACTTGATGTCGGTTGTTATAGTACAAGTGAAATGAGCAAATTTAGTCTGAAAGTGAATGTCCAGAGGATCCTTCATCTTCGTTTTGTAGTATTTATTTTCGCACGTATCATCATTGGGTACTGGAAGCGAAAACAAATCTCTTTGACACTTTCGCATGAGCTATGAAACATACTTAAGATTTTAAAATGAGGAACGAATGCCATTTCTGTTCTGTTTACTGGGCTAGTTTGAGTTATCTCTTTTAAGATACCATGCTCGAAAATAGTAAGATGATACAAAACTTAATACTGAAGGGATCCGCTATGTGCAGTAATGTTGAAACTTTGAAAGTGTCTGAATCCTGATTATATCTCTTGGATCGACACACGCAGTACTCTACAGTTGTCGAGTTGTGACACAAGAGTGACGTCCCTTCGTGTAGCCGACCCGTCGGATGACGAAACGGCGGGGCAGTTCACTTGCAATGTCATGGACTAAAGTAAACTGATTTAAAATTTGAAGAAATACATTTTAATTCGCAATCATTCGAACTCCTTGATATAGAAGGTGAAGGTATGGATATTCTCTATTCTCAATATATAGAATATGCCCCACCGTTTGATACGCCTACTCGTGTGATGCAACGTTACAACTCAGGAATACCGTATTAATTTGAAGCGTAACTTGGGTTTTCGAATCGGACCAAGAAAGCATCTTGCACAACTAGGCCCCATGTCGGACATGTGTACCAAATTTCAGAAAGATCCATGAAGTATTTTCGGGGAATTCACGAAAACAATATTTCAAGGGGAAATTCAAGATGGCCACCTGGTGGCCATATTGGATTTTGGAATCAGACCAAAAAAGGTATCTTGCACAACTGGACCACAAGCGGAACCTGTGTACCAAATTTTAGAAAGATCCACGCAGCACTTCTGGAGAAATCACGATAAAGTTTCATGGGGAAATCCACGATGGCCGCCTGGTGGCCATATTGGATTTTCGAATCGGACCAGAAAAGGTATCTTGCACAATTCGACACCAAGGGGAACCAGTGTACCAAATGTGAGAAAGATCCATGCAGTAGTTCCTGAGAAATCGCAATAACAATGTTTCATGAGGAAATCCAAGATGGCCGCCTGGTGGCCATATTGGATTTTGGAATCGGACCAGGAAAGGTATCTTGCACAAGTAGACCATAAGGGGAACCTGTGTACCAAATTTGACAAAGATCCATGCAGCAGTTCCTGAGAATTCACGATAACGAAATTTCACGGGGAATTCAAAATGGCCGCTTGGTGGCCATATTGGATTTTCGAATCGGGCCAAAAAAGGTATCTTGCACAACTGGACCACAAGGGAAACCTGTGTACCAAATTTGAGAAAGATCCATGCAGTACTTCCTGAGAAATCACGATAACAATTTTGATGGGGAAATCTAAGATGGCCGCCTGGTGGCCATATTGGATTTTCGAATCGGACCGAAAAAGGTATCCTGCACAACTAGACCCCAAAGGGGAACCTGTGTATCCAATTTGAGAAAGATCCATGCAATATTTCCTGAGAAATCACGATAACAAAGTTTCATGGGGAAATCCAAGATGGCTGTCTGGTGGCCATATTGGATTTTCGAATCGGACCAGTAAAGTTATCTTGCACAACTAGACCCCAAGGGGAACCTGTGTACCAAATTTGAGAAAGATCCATGAAGTAGTTCCTGACAAATCGCGATAACAAGGTTTCATGGGGAAATTCAAGATGGGCGCCTTGTGGCCATATTGGATTTTCGAATCGGACCAGAAAAGGTATCTTGCACAACTAGACCCCAAGGGGAACCCGTGTACCAAATTTGAGAAAGATCCATGCAGTAGTTCCTGAGAAATCGCAATAAGAAAGTTTCATGAGGAAATCCAAGATGGCCGCCTGGTGGCCATATTGGATTTTGGAATCGGACCAGGAAAGGTATCTTGCACAAGCAGACCACAAGGGGAACCTGTGTACCAAATTTGACAAAGATCCATGAAGTAGTTCCTGAGAATTCATGATTACAAAATTTCATGGGGAAATTCAAAATGATCGCCTGGTGGCCATACTGGATTTTCGAATCGGGCCAAAAAAGGTATCCTGCAAAACTGGACCACAAGGGGAACCTGTGTACCAAATTTGAGAAAGATCCATGCAGTACTTCCTAAGAAATCACGGTAACAAAGTTTCATGGGGAAATCTAAGATGGCTGCCTGGTGGCCATATTGGATTTTCGAATCGGACCGAAAAAGGTATCTTCACAACTAGACCACAACGGGAACCTGTGTACCAACTTTGAGAAAAATCCATGCAGTACTTTCTGAGAAATCACGATAACAAAGTTTCATGGGGAAATCAAAGATGGCTGCCTGGTAGCCATATTGGATTTTCGTATCGGACCAGAAATGGTTTCTTGCACAACTAGACCCCAAGGAAAACTGTATACCAAATCTGAGAAAGATCCATGAAGTAGTTCTTGAGAAATCGCGATAACAAGGTTTCATGGGAAAATCCAAGATGGCCGCCTTGTGGCCATATTGGATTTTCGAATCAGACCAGAAAAGGTATCTTGCACAACTAGACCCCTAGGGGAACCTGTGTACCAAATTTGAGAAAGATCCATCCAGTAGTTCCTGAGAAATCGCGATAAAAAGAATTGTTTACGGACGGACGACGGACCACGGACAAAAAGCGATTTGAACAAGATGGTGGGCTAAAAATAGTGTCTCAGTTTGCCCCGGGTACGGGGATCACTGGTACACCCACTGGGGTGCAGTGGAACAAGAATCAAAGTTCATTTCAAATCAAGTATGTACTGTTATGTTTCATGAAAGATTCAACAGCGATGACTAAATTAGTTGCTATTTTAGACCCCTGCCTTACACAAAATATTTCTCAGATGTCAAATTTGAAGAAAAAATAGTTTGTGCTATTCTCATTCTAACGGAATCAATTGACTTGGATTAGTAATTACTACTATCTAGGAAACAAAATAATGCACTTTCAGAACATTTTAGAAAGGAAGTAAATTCCGCCATTTGATTACTATTGTCCCAGTGTGCCCCGCCAAAAGTGTCCCATTTCGCCCCGGGTGCATGATTTTTTCTGTTTTGTGAAAAACACAAATACATTCATTTGAGATAAAAAATCTATACAATAAATTATACCTTTTGTCCATCCTCTATCAACAGTACCAAAACAGTAATGAAGCACCATAGAAAACTTGGTATAACAAAATATCATCCTCGGTCCTGAAAATTCACTTGGACTGTTAAAAAACAGCCTTCTTGTCTCTAATTCTTACCACGGATAGTTTTTACTTAAAACCAATATAGATGTTGCATGGAGATGTTAGCTTTCTGATGATAATAATATAATGTGATTCCAATACTTAACATAGGAGTTGGATGGCTTGTCCCATTATGCCAATGTCTCATTGTACCTCAGTCTCCCAAACAAATGTAATTATATAGAAAGTTTTTTGTCGCTTTAATTTTAATTATCTTTGTATAATTTCTTCAATCCAGCATTTGTTTTTGTTATATTGGAATTATAACATTTTTTAGAGTAGAAATGTCAGAAATAATCGTGAAAATGTAATACTTTGTGGCGAGATTAGTTCTAATGAATAAGTCAATAAAAGCGTATGGAGCAGTTTAAGGAAATATTTCTTCGTGGCGACTGTGAACAGAGGTAACACTTCTTCACTTGGTCAAAGCATAATCGATCAAATGTAAAACATGTTACGACAAGGTTTCAGTTAATTTATGGAAAATAAATTTCATTATACAAAGATAATTTAACATTCATGATGTGGTCGATTTCAAGCTCTTGACAAATGGCTATTAGTCAATAGCCAGATCGAAAATCTGATCTCGGAATGAAACTTTTCCAGATGGTAGTTCATTAAAAATAAATCCACGAGCCTTTCATATAGTGTATGTTTCATTGAGTTGTTGGTGGTCATGACCTTGACCTGACCTTCTTACCTCAATCTTGGTACCCGACACATCGCTTTCCACAAATACATTCACTGACAACTTGTGATTTAAATGATTTCCTGATTTCTGGCGCTCAGTGACCATGACCTTTGACCTTTCGACCACGATATGTTTCTTGTTTGCCATAAGCTTGAGGCATTTCTGAACTTTGATCATAAGCCACATCCTTGAACTGTAGTACAATCAGACAAAGTTAAAAACAAATATCTGATTTTGGGGTCACAATGATATTGGCTTTTTAATTTTTTACCTCTGTTTTGGTACCTGGCATATCGTCTTCCACTAGCGTAACCGCTCAAAGCTTTTGTATCGATTTCCTGTTTATCGTCTAAGTGACCTTGACCTTTGCCCTCGAATTTGGTACCTGGTTTGTCGCCTTCGCATCAAACAATGCGATTTCCCACGGATACCTCGACTATTGAAATTTGAGAGAATACGATCGCTTTGTTGAAAAGTTAAGGAAGTAAATAACGAAAACAAAACAAAACAAAAAACAGCTACCCTATTTCTTCTATTTTTTCGAACAGTATTTTTAGACTTAGAAGCAGAAAATTCCCATCTTTATGCCAAGAGAGACTAAATTCTGTGGCATGACTATGTTATTTATCACAAGAACTGAAAAGATAGCTAGTGAAATTTGTGGAATTTTTGCAGAATTTCTCTCCACAGTAGCCCGGAGTAAAGTTTTGCCGTCTGAATAATTAGAAGAAATAGGGTATAGCTGACTTCGCTCAATAATTTCTCTATGAGTTGTATCAGCCCAGTACTGTATACAATTTGTCTGATCAGCCATAGATGGCCCAGTGGCGCAGTCGTCAGTGTTTTATTTCCCAAACAGGTGAGCCAACGCCTTGTATCGTTACCGTTTTAACTTACGGTATTGGTTTCATACTTAACTGACCATTTCCCCGTACATAAGAAATGAGCACTGTGTGAATGGATCAAGTTTCCAATTCCGGAAACTCACGGGAAACTTATTGGAAACTGTAGCGACAGAGTTTCCAAGCCAGTTTCCAATAGGTTTCCGAAAACGGAAACTTGACTTTTCAGGCTGTGATTAAATCGATCTAGGAATATATTGTTATATATAACTGGAGGAAATCGTCTTAGTACATGTACTTATTGTGTCCAATGGCGTCCTTATCGACAAGAGTACCTGTACATGAATGGTTGGACTGGGGAAGTATACACGACACAATTATTACCAGTTGACTTTCATAACCTTGACCTAGTTTAAGGGACTGGACCAAGTTTGTCATTGAAAACATCAACCACTCATATACATGAAATCTTTTTCTATAGACCTCATTATTTGACGCTCCTAACAGTCAGAGGCCTCTCACACTACGATTGTATTTATCCACCGGCGAGGGAAACTTATCAACAAAGAGAACCAGTTTCTGCTGTATATATTAAAGCCTGGTGTTTGTATGGACAGGATAAATCCAGATATATCCTATGTATACGCCTTTATTGCTTTATAGTTGGCTATGTCAATGTGATCGTCATTCTACCACATTCCCGTGTTGTACTCAATTAAATTAGTACATATGAAGAAGAAAACTCACCTGCCATCTAATGACATGCCCATTTTCACTTGTTCAATGGAGAGCACATCATGGACTTCTGTATCCTTGTTTATCGTCTGCTCTTTCTGTTATAACATTTTACTATCGAAAGGAATAAAGTTGGCTAAATGGGGTTTCGTTCGGAGAGAGTTATGTGTAATTGATAATTTGACTATACGGCGTATCACGTTGGGCGCACCGGTTCTCGCCAAATCACCGAAGTTAAACAACGTTGAGCTCGGTCAATACTTGGAAGGGGTGACCGGGGGGTGATTATAAAACGAAGACCGAAGACCGAAGACCCAAAAACGAAGACCTTTCCCCAAAAGAGTCCCTCAAGCGGGTCTTCCATCTTCGGTCTTCGCTTTATAAACACCCGGTGACAGGGTGCTGTTCTGGCTGGGCTCATCAGTGTCCAGGATGATAGGAACAGTGGACACTCTCGTGTTCTTGCAGATATAGGCACCGTCGTGATATGACTGTAAGGTGTAGGAAAAGACGTTAAATCCTACTCACTCACTCACTCATCCTACAAATGTTGAGAAAGCCAACTTACTGTACTTATATTTCTTCCACACTTCTAGTTCCAAATACCGTCCATAGTCGATATACCTATTTCATAAGACAATATTAGCGCCCTCAATCGGCCAAGTAGTAGGTAAAACGCTTTTAGAGTCAACTTTCACGCGGATGTAACTATGACGTCACTTCCGGTTGGGTTGAAAGAGGCGTGACCTTTGTACATGTCTAGACTTGTCTGTGTGTGTTGACGTACTGGGGTTTTTCCTAGTCCGCCATGTTGGAATTCAACATGGCGGCTAAGGTTAACATGGCGGCTAGTCCGCCATGTTGGAATTCAACATGGCGGCTAAGGTAAACATGGCGGCTAGTCGGCCATGTTGGAATTCAACATGGCGGCTAAGGTTAAAATTGGCGGCTAGTCCGCCATGTTGGAATTCAACATGGCGGCTAAGGTTAAAATTGGCGGCTAGTCCGCCATGTTGGAATTCAACATGGCGGCTAAGGTTAAAATGGCGGCTAGTCCGCCATGTTGGAATTCAACATGGCGGCATGTAGAAAAACGTATAAAAGAAGGAGATTTTTAGTGGATTGGGTGTATTCATTGCACTACCCTACCTGCCTACCTGCCTGCCTGTCTGCCTGCCTGCCAGCCTGCCAGCCTGCCTGCCTGCCTGCTTGCCTGCTTGCTTGCCTGCCTGCCTGCCTGCCTCACCAGCCTGCCTGTATGAGACGTGGGGAAGCTTTTCATTTTACCAGTGCAATTTCACCAGCCTATTACACCGTAGCAGCTACTGACCAGCCTGAGTCCACAGTCATGGAGTCACCCCAGCGAGTTAAGCTTCAACAGTACCGTGTTCGCCTCATTGATGAGATGCAGCATGTGGCCGAACTATGTGATCTGCTTATGGAGGAAAACATACTCCTGAAACAGCGTGTCGAAGATATCATGGCGGAGAAAACCACTTCACGACAAAACAGAGCCCTCATCGACGGTCTACTGCGCTGTGGCCCCTATGCATTTCTAGCCTTCGTGGAGGCGCTGAAGAAGACGGGAAATGAAGAACTAGCAGATCTACTTCAAGCCCAGGATTTACAAGATGATGATATCTTAGTCATGGACACCACCGAAGAGCAAACGTACGCACCCAGAGGCTGATGTACCTGCCAAACGCGGTGCACGACCCAAACGGCCCCGACTAACACCTTTAGAAATATCTGAGCAAGTGCTTCAGCCAGTGCTCCAGCAAGTGCCTGAGCCAGTGAAACAAGAAGAGGTGCAACTTCCTATGTCTGTGCAGCAGATCAATAACATTATCCAGCAGGCCTACCAGGCAGCCCACACGAACATTTGGGAGCTCTCACCCTATTTAACTGTGAGTGTCAAAGACGAGGAAGTGCATTTTAACGTACCGGCCTTTAACGACAGACCAGCTAAGCATATCGCCTTGTCGCATGGGTACTATCCATTCGCACCAAAACAGGAGAGAATCTGGTACGGGCGTTCCAGCAGATTTTCAAGACGGGACGCAAACCCCTCTATTTGCAAACGGATGAAGGCACAGAATTTCTCAACCGTCCCTTTCAAGCCTTTCTTAAGAAACAGAAGGTGTTTTTCTTCCATACGTACAACGAGACCAAAGCCTCTGTGGTGGAACGATTCAATCGCACCTTCAAAGGAAGAATGTACAAGTATTTTACCGCCAAAAATACCCGACGGTACATCGATGTACTACCTCAACTGGTCCAAGGGTACAATCGAGCCTATCATCGCAGTATCCAGCGAGCTCCCCTCGATGTGACAGAACGCAACGAACATCAAGTGCGCCGTACGCTGTACTCGATAGACCCCAGTCCACTCACGTCACCCCGTTACAAACGCGGAGATGTGGTACGGATCAGTAAAGTGAAAGGACAATTTGAGAAAAGTTACTTGACGAGCACTTTGTCATCGTTCGCCATAAGCCTCGACAGCCACACGTCTATCAACTGGAAGATCTACAAGGAGAAACATTGCAAGGCACGTTTGACGAGGCGGAATTACAACCCGTAGTGAAAACACGGAAAGACTACTACACGGTGGAAAAGATTTTGAAAACGGAACGTCGACGTGAACATTTCGTGAAATGGCAAGGTTGGCCCAGTTCGTTTAATTCCTGGGTGTCAGGCCGTGACATGAAACGACTATAAATTCTACCTCACATCACATCCATCCTTCAGTGTAGGGTTGTACCATGGATAGTGCACATCTACCCTTACTGTTACGGACTCGAAAAGGACAAGTCGGTACTGTGGTGTGTCTAGTAGTGCTTCTGGGTACCTTATTTGGAGGCGTGTTCTACGATTTGGCGTACGTGATATCCTGTTTCAACACCATTCGTCCAAGTGCTGCTCCACCGGGGTCTCAACGTCAAGTGCAATCACCCAACACCACCACCACCACCATCACCACCACCACCACAACTCTCGCTCCTACGACGCTGCGATCACCACAGTCCCAGTCCACGACGCGGTCTAGTCCTCACCGCCAGCCTGCCGTATCAACCCTGAGACTACGGACCCTATCACCACACACACTCAGCCCTACGACGCGGTCTAGTCGTACTACTCCACCTCTTTTCACCCGCCAGCCTCCCGTATCTACCCTCCGAAGCCACGAACCTTCCACCACATCACGACCACCCACACCTACCAACACCACCACGTTAACACTTAGAGTGGGATCCGGTGAATCACGTTTACCACGGCAACGGTGCCCGTTCGACTACGAGACCCGGTGGGATCCACGTCGACGTTACGTCTGAACCACAAATCACCCCATAAAAACGGCTATGGATCCTCGGTGGCAGCATCCTTTCACGTGTCTCATAGCTGGACCGACAGGGTCGGGAAAAACACACTTCGTTCAACGCCTGATCCAACACGGGTCAGCCCTCATTTCACCGCCCGTAGCTCGCATCCTGTGGTGTTATGGAGCTTGGCAACCGGCGTACGAGGAACTGGCACGTCTCCCTAGACTCACCTTAGTGGAAGGATTACCTCCCGAGGATACGCCAGAAGACACCTTGGTCGTGGTCGACGATCTGATGACCGAAACGGACAGTCGAATCACCCGTCTCTTTACCAAAGGAAGCCATCATCGTCGGTTGAGCATCATCTACATCGTGCAGAATCTCTTCAGTAAGAACAAAGAGCACAGGAACATTAGTTTGAATGCTCAGTATGTGGTGTTATTCAAAAACCCCAGAGATGCCTCCCAAATTATGCACCTGGCAAAACAGATGTACCCTAAAAACACGGCCTTTGTGCGAGAAGCCTTTGAAGATGCTACCCAAGGAGCTCACGGGTATCTACTCATCGACTTGAAACAAGACACACCCTCGGCACTTCGATTGCGCACCCACATTTTTCCCGGGGAGTTGCAGACGGTGTACACACCCAAATAATAGAAGAAGACACAACCCTATAGCATTCACTTCCTCATCATGTCTGCACGGATACGCAAGCACGCGTCGGCCCTCCGCGTTTTACGCAGCGCGCCACCGGAGGTGGGCCGGGCCCTGGTGCGCGGCGCGGATCCAGACTTGGTACGGTGTTTGTGTGAAGTGGCGCATAATGTGTTAAAAGGCAATGTTCCTCTCAGTCCTCTGCAGAAAGGGAAATTGCAACGGCACAAGACGGGTCTCCGCACGCTGGTGAAGAAGACGGGTAGTGTCAAGAAAAAGAAACAGGTGTTACAGCTAGGTGGATTTCTCGGCGCACTCCTCGCACCCTTAGCCGCTACCGTACTGGGACCGTTACTAGGCTCCATCTTGGGACGCTAACGTCATGGAACATACGAAAAAAATGATGCTGGTGGAACCTCGACTGTTACAGAGTTTGCAATCACCCTATCCCGTCCCTGCCACAGTGCAACAACTCCAGTCTCTGGACGAAGAGATGAATAGTATACTCCAACGTCGACTAGCCGATCATGAGAAAATTCAACTCTACCATCATACGCTGAACCGGTACAAGACGTTTATGGATCAATATAGGGGTAATAGTACACCACCCCTACTACCCGCAACGCCCACACTCACACCGCCGCCATCATCACCTCAGCTGGAAGAGGAAGTGTTGGCCAGTGTCCCTAAAGCATTCAAGACCAAGGCTCGTTTATTGTTGGACCGGGTGAAACAGAATTCCGATATGGGTTGGAACGATGAGGGAAAACTGCTGATTCGAAACCAAGTGGTGCCGGGGTCTCATATGACCGATTTGATCAACGATATGGTACGTTCTCGCACACTCTAATCCACCGGGCTGGGAAGCCTTTGCTCAGGGGTTAAAAGACACACACACCCCTCAAGAATTGGTAGGGAATCCTAACCGTTGGGCCTTTATGCAGCAATCGACGAGTAGACGACACCAACCACCACCACCACCACCACCCTCCTCTTCTTGGGCCCCGATGTCACCGCCCAAAACACAACAACGACGGGGACGTACTCTTCACAGATCTAAGTCACCGCGACGATCACAACGCCGAGGTAAGGCGCCCAAGGCCTGGGAGCCCTACTAGGGGAGGAGCCCTACTAGGGGAAAACCTATTAAAACCCGGTGCAGAAGCCAGAAAGCTCAGTCGTCATGTTTTACCTTGGCCAGGTACGTGACTCAATTACCACAACCGTTGCATTTACCTGGACGGTGGGAATGTGGACTGGTGGATATTCAATACCCTTACTCATGGTACAACGTACGAGACGAAGAAGTATGGTACGAAGTCACCTACGAAGGCAAAGTAAACCGACTCACTCTCCCCGAAGGCCAATACGATACGCCCAAGACATTCACAGAGGGTTTGCTCACCTTGTTGAATTACAAGTCTCTACGGAAGGTGACGAATAGTTCAAGACCCCTGAAATCCTATCCCTTCAAGAATCACGTGATCTTCGATGTCAACGCACACAACGACAAGTCCTGTATCCTGCTCAGCCCTAACGTGGGTGTGAAACTCAGTCCTAGGCTACAGCAAATGTTAGGTCTGCCTTACAGCGTCTACACGGGTCCCACCACTGACAACGGTGATGTTGTGATGGATATGAAAGTAGGTATGTACGGACTCTACGTCTACTCGGACGCAGTGGACAGCCATATTGTGGGCGATGTGAACACACCTCTGTTACGGGTGGTCCCCATTAGAAAGAAGTATGGCGATCAAGTCAACCAGAGTTTCAACCATATACTCTACCTACCCGTACGACATACCGATATCAACACGATCACGGTGGATATAAGAGATGACACGGGACATCCGGTCGCATTCGAACGAGGGAAAGTGGTGCTGACACTTCATTTCCGACAAGCACGTTCTCCTCACTTCGTATAATGTACGTGCCTTACCAGTGCCATACGCCCAGCTATGCCGACTACTACAAGAAACAAACGGGAGGGAACTTGCCCATGTTTAGCGGTGCACGCATGCAACGAGGTCACGGATTGGGGAACATACTGGGCAGCATCGTGAAAACGTTCTTACCCTTGGTGACACGGGGTGTCAAAGCGGTGGGTAAACAAGCGGTACGCAGTGGATTGCACGTGGCCGGTGATGTCTTGGGAGGCACAGCACCCCGACAAGCCTTCACACGACGGGCTAAAGAAGCAGGCAGCGTCTTGATCGCCAAAGCCCTTAAAAGACAACCACGGGTACGGCGAAGAGTCATTCGACGACAGACACACCGACGACGCACACCCCGGAAGAAGAAGAAGAAGAGTAGTAGGAGAGACATCTTCGCATAATGGCATTCATTCACTCCGAGTCGTGTCCGTCTACCAACAGTGAATTGGATTTGTGGACTATTCCACCCACCCAGACCAGTGTAGCCGAAGGACGTTGGGTAGAACATCGACCCCTGGCTAGCCTGACGGGGACGGGACCCCTGGAATTTACCATTGAAAACAAAGATACGGCCTACCTGGATTTAGCCCACACCTACTTGTACGTGAAAGCCAAAATAATGGACGACGACGGGACGCCCATAGCGGACGATGCGGTAGTAGGCCCGGTGAATCTTTGGCTGCACTCCTTGTTCCAACAGGTGGATATAGGTCTGAACGATAAACTCATCAGTACGTCCACCAATACGTACCCGTACCGAGCCTACATGGAGACGCTGTTGTCGTACGGTGCAGATGCCAAAAAATCACACTTGCAAGCTTCGCTGTACTTCAAGGATACACCCGGAGCCATGAATAGCGTGCTCGCTGCCAATAATGGGTTCACCGCGCGTAAAAACTTGGCATCCAATAGCAAGTCCATCGATATGATGGGACGACTGCACGCCGATCTGTTCCTGCAAGACCGCTACATGATGAACGGTGTATCCATCAAGATCAAGTTGATCCGTTCCACATCCACGTTCGCCTTAATGGCCGCTGGAGAGCAAGGCCCCCAATGCCACGTCGTCATTGAAGATGCAGCCCTGTTTGTGCGTACGGTGGATTTGCAACAGGGAGTGTTGCTGAGTCACATGGAAGCCTTATCGAAAAAACCAGCCCTGTACCCCATCCGACGCGTACAGACCAAGGTGTTCTCTGTGCCAGCAGGTACGATGATGGCCAATCGTGAAAAATTATTTCTAGGGGATCTCCCTAAACGTCTTACCCTGGCGTGTGTGACCAACACCGCTTTCAATGGAGCGTGGAATGAGAATCCGTTCAACTTTCAACATTTCAACCTCAACTTTTTGGCACTGCACGTGGCCGGCCATCAAATTCCAGCCCGTCCATTACAACCGGATTTTGGTAATGAAAACTATGTGCGGAGCTACCTGAACCTGTTTACAGCCACAGGACAAAACAACCAGGACGAAGGAAATACCATCAGTCGACGAGACTTTAAGCGTGGGTACACGTTGTTCGCCTTCGACCTCACCCCCACCTTGGAACACGATCATCAACTGGCCTTGCTCAAGAAAGGAAACCTACGGCTGGAACTGCGTTTCGCCGTCGCTCTAGCCCAGACCATTAACGTGATTTACTACGCCGAGTTTGATAACGTCATCAGCGTGGATCAGCAAAGAAACGTCCTGTGTGACTACGCCAGCTAGAGTCATGGATACAGAGCAGCTGATGGCCATACTCCAGCAAGATCCTAAGGTATCCTTTCGAGGTGTGTTTCCACGCAATGTGTTTCCCACCCACTCCACTACCCCAGCAGCCTACATCCTGAATACAGACCCTGGGTCTCGACCCGGTGAACATTGGGTGGCTGTGTACGTAGACACCCTAGGCCAAGGCGAATACTTTGATTCCTACGGACTTGCACCCCTACATCCCGATTTGGTGAAATTCATGGACCTATCTACTACAGTGTGGCGTTGGAATACTCAAAGATTACAAGGACCCTTGAGTAGTGTATGCGGACAGTACTGTGTCTTTTATCTCACTCACCGGAGTAGAGGACATTCTATGCAAACGATCGTACACATGTTTGATGATTATTGTCAAGCCGAAGACCGTGATGTACTCGTGTATGACTGGATGGCCTCTCGTTTTAATGTGCATGCTCCATTTCTCTGGTTAACTTAAATTCAATGCACTGCGCGCAGTACTATTGTTTTTTATTATGACGTTGTTGTTATGACGTTGTTGTTCTGACGTTCATTGATGTTCAATAAAAAAAGATTCATGAAAAACACAAAAATGATGGTTTTGACTTTTTTTTATTTAAGTCAACAAGAAGGGAGAGTTACACTATGTACAAATAGAATACAGATGGTATGTACAATAGAATACAAGTGGTATGTATATACAAGTGGTACAAAAAAAGTTCTGTCAGCAGTAGGATTCGAACCTACGCCAGCATTTCGCCGACCAGCACTTAGGACTGGCGCCTTAGACCACTCGGCCATCCTGACTTTTACGGTTTTTAACTCGTGTATCAACAGTTATAGTGTGTGTTCGACATTTGTCACAAGTCCAAGTAAGTGGTACTGATGCCATCGGCAAGGACTTTCCGTTTCGGGTAAAAGAAAGTAAAGGCGTCTCGTTGCTGGATGTACGTCCGCATTTGGTGGTCCACCACCCGAAATCCTCGGTTAGTTCCACTCGCACTGGCCTGGCTTTGCAGCACGTTCAGGTACAAGGCTTTGTCGATGTTGGGATCGCGCCGGCTCACCCCTTTGCAGCTAAACTTATTTTCGTCTCCCCCGTAACAGTAATACGTCTTGGAGGAGAGAGCAATCATAGCATCCCCACTCCACTCCAGCTTGAAGAGGCCCGGCGTACGCTTATCGTACTGGTAATGGTCACGTCGAGGTAGCCACTGGTCCCGTTCCGCTTCATACTGTGCACGTAACTCAGGTTTCACCAGGGACTCCCAATCCCATGTAGGCCGAGTCCTTATCCATCTCCATGAGTTGCCAGTCTGATGGATTAAAATACACACCCATGAAATCATAGAGAAACTGCAGCATCCTCAGCTTGGCCACCTGGTATACCATACATCCAATCTGCAGGGGTAGGTTGTAACGGGTAGTCTTTTTAGCTAAAGTGACTTCATACATGTCGTCATCGATGACCTCCACGGACCGAAACAGAGGAGAATTCACTTTTTTGCGGGCTTGGGAAGTAGTACAAATGTTCACGTTCACGTGCTTATCCTGGTTCGTGACCGTTTTCCCATAATAGCCATTGCCCGTCAATTTCCACGATTCACCGATGATGGCCTTACTCGGGTCTTGATCATCTTGACGACGGGCAGACGTCACGATGTCGGCATTCTCCGCAAAACAGGCGTTGGGTACGTACTGTATCACTTGGTATATTTTGGTAATTTCCAAACCGTGGTTCATGTACCACTGTAATAACGGAGTGCCCTGCAAGATTTTCTCTGCCCACATACTGCCAATCAACATCCGTCGAGGTCGAGGCAAACACTCGTGTTGCTCCGCATAGGCCCCATGGTGTCTCCAATATCATCCCGACCCACCAGCGTATTCTTAAAGATGGGAGGGCACTGGGCGAAGAGGGGCTTGAGAGTGTCGGGAACATGCAAATCACATTCGACAAAGCCGTAGAGGTCCCCCGAACGAATGGCGTCGAACATCTGTGGCAGACTCAGGAGTGGCCGACGACTCAGCGGGTACTCGCGCTCTTTTAGGAAACGCCGTAAATGGGGTAGGGCCTGGCACATGATGTGAAATTCACACTCCCACATTTCGATCAGATGGTATCCTCTCTCTTTCACATAATCGCCGTTCTCCACCACTTCTTCCCGTAATTCTTCCGGTGTTTTTCCACGTCGTTCGTTGAAGCGTCCAGCGCTGAAATGGCATTCGTGGCCGTGCCAATAGCAACTGTAAAATTGGAATACGGTCGGTGTTCTACCCACCAGGGCAAACCCATCGACGGGGAGTCGACGATCTCCTATCCGCTTCTCTGTGGCGTTGGTTTGGTGTCGTATATAAATTCCCCGTCGATAGGCTTCCCAATCCAACCACTGATCAGCCAGATGCTTGTAGGGAGTGCGTTGCGGTGTGAAATGCCGACCTTCCGCCAACCAACGTGTATAATGGCCACTGGGCATAGGTTGGGCCAGAGACCACAGGTACAAGGCATTCGCATCGAATCCGATGATCTTAGCACAGGGTTTTCCACTGGGGAGAGTAGGGACGTCCTTCTCGTGATAACGGTGAAAAATAAGACTAGGTCCACCGACAATGTTCTGCTTTAGACAATCATGCATGTCCGCATCTTTTTGCTGTATCAGCGAGAAATACGTAGGACACTCTTGAAAAAGATGGCGAAGCGCCAGACCCGGTAAACTCAAGCACTCCTTGAAGATGTCGACGTGCATCTCGCGACGAAAGAGTTGAACCATTTTCTCGGCCGCTTCCAGGAAAGGAACCACATCTAAGTTATTATACCATATGAGGAAATCTCGCAAGGTCTGCATATGTTGATCGTTCCATACCTGCTGTAGTTCCCGGTACGTGTCTTCCGGACATTCCACTTGCTTCAAATCGTCAAAGAAGGCATCGCGGGGTGGCAACTGTGTTTCCTCCAAACAGTCGAGCGTCGATATATACGTGTAAGGGAACCTCCCTTTGGTTTGTGCACAGTCATACGCCTTCACCCACTGATCATAGCTATAATTAGGAGCTAAGTAGTCCCGTACATCCAGGAAATGGAGTGATGTGGTAGTGAGGGCCATATGATTATTGATCTTCTTGATGACGGACTTGATGGTATTCGCCTGGGCCAAGTAGGGGTAGAGAAATTCCTTCACCATGTTCAAGCCATATCGCCCCGAGTTGAAACCCAGCACCGGTAACTGGCCTAGGTATTGTAGGAAGCGCGCTTTCAATTTCTCCGCATACGGTTTCGGTAAAGGCACATCCTGCGACTGCATGGGCTCCGACTGCGACTCCGGCTCCGACTCCGACTCTTCATCGTCACTAAACGCTACACCCGGTATAGGAATCCGATCGTCCAGCTGGTCCAGTACGTCCTGGAACTTGGACACCAACAATTCCGTACTGGCCGCACTGACTTCCTCTAAATACTTCATCATGCGGGTGATCAACTCATGGGAATCCCCGGTAGACACGAAACAGACCGGTGCAGCGTCATAGCCAGGTACGTTGCTGGAAATGCTGACACTCAGGGAAATATGGCGCTGCGTCCACTGCGTTTTCGCTGAAAACATGTCCATGGGCTCCAATAGGGCCTCAAAATCGTAACACGCCCGGTAGGGAAAATAACGGTCCTCCTCCGGTATGATCAGACCCTCATCGGCCAGTTCCTCGAAAATAGTAGGCGTATTATGATACACACCACCAGGATATGCTCGCTTCACACTGTTGTCACAAATCTTCTCGTGTCGATGTAAGTCGTAAGACGCTTTGAACACCCGATGGCATTGGGCACAACTGTAAGACTGGGCGTACTGGCTCATATTGTGGATCAGCGAAAAATGACTCACGCCATTGTCGTCGAACACATTGACTTTCATCGTAGAAGCATACCGTTCTGTTGAACGACGAACCAATTCAGCCACAAATGTATCCTCCTCGCATTGTAATCGGTATACAAAGATATTGATGTTGAACAGTGTTTCCACATCATCCAAATTCTTGAAAGGGACTCCACGGAAGTGCCGCTCATCCAAGTCTTGCTGCTCTAAGTACTCTTCCAAATAGCCATTGGCCACTCTGTCACAACTCTTGGGATCACACTCGTCCAGATGCACGGCCAAACACCGAAACAGACATTTCCGGTCTTTGTAGGGTCCCTTTGCCCCTCCCGTTAATGCATACATGCCTTTTCGACGAAGCAGCCAAGGGGGTAGTAGTACAGGAGCACCGATAGGATGATCTCTCATTTTCGTGACGAAAATGTGACGTTGGTGACCATTTCCACAAGCCATTGGGTATTGGGGCGTTGCAATCGGGCCCATTCCAATGGGTCCAACGTAGTCAATTGGTCGATGAGTGGCTGCAGGGAAATCGCATCCGTCACCGTGAATGGCTGGTCAAACACATAGGTATTATTGCTGGGATAATAATACCGCACCTGATCCGTGTCCTTGTGCCGTAAAATGTACCCGAATGTCATATTTAACTTGAACGCTGTGACCTGGTCTGTGAAAATGTTCTCGGCATAGGTAGACAAATACGTAAGGTCCTGCAGTCGAAAGTTATACAAGTCCAATAGACGACGGTCACGGTGAAAACAATGGCGTATGGTAGCCCAGTGACGTTGATAAATGTCACTCACACGCTCGTCTTCAGGCAAGACTTCAACAGGAGGTGCTGCTGGGTCCAATGGAAAATCTTCTCCACGTCTCATGCTTCTCTCCACGTCTCATACAAGCAGGCAAGCAGGCAGGCAGGCAGGCAGGCTGGCAGGCTGGCAGGCAGGCAGACAGGCAGGCAGGTAGACAGGTAGGGTAGTGCAATGAATACACCCAATCCACTAAAAATCTCCTTCTTTTATACGTTTTTCTACATGCCGCCATGTTGAATTCCAACATGGCGGACTAGCCGCCATTTTAACCTTAGCCGCCATGTTGAATTCCAACATGGCGGACTAGCCGCCAATTTTAACCTTAGCCGCCATGTTGAATTCCATCATGGCGGACTAGCCGCCATGTTGACCTTAGCCGCCATGTTGAATTCCAACATGGCGGACTAGCCGCCAAGTTAACCTTAGCCGCCATGTTGAATTCCAACATGGCGGACTAGCCGCCATGTTGACCTTAGCCGCCATGTTGAATTCCAACATGGCGGACTAGGAAAAACCCCAGTACATCAACACACACAGACAAGTCTAGACAGGTACAAAGGTCACGCCTCTTTCAACCCAACCGGAAGTGACGTCATAGTTACATCCGGGTGAAAGTTGACTCTAAAAGCGTTTTACCTACTACTCGGGCATAAAATAAATGTAAACCCAGGCTTTTTTCTTGCAAGAGAAAAGCGCTCATTTTAGAATTTCAGAAGTTGTAGGCTAGTTCGGGTTGATTCATTCAAAGTAAGTCGTTCAAATTCGTCGGATGTAAATATATCTCATATTGACTCTCGATTAATAAATAAATTGTGAAGGAAAATTATAATTTAAGAATTTTAATCGTTTCTGCATGATAGAGAGTCTATATTTCAAAACAACTTTGAAATGTTGGTCTGTACTAAATCTTTGATAAATTCATGTAAAATTTTAATTGCAAGAACCTTCTACATATATTTTATTACATTGATGTCTTGGGACTGATGATCATTCATTCATCTACATGACAGTTTATCAATCATCTTGAAATCTAGCTGCACCGTTTAAAATGTTGTATCACATAAAGCCCAACTCACACTACGAACATTTTGTTGTATTAGAACAAAAACACTGTTCAGAACATGTTTTGTCTGCAGTGTGAGGTGCCCAGAAACTGAAAATATCTGTTCGGAACAAATGTTCGTGAGATCAAACTTGTTTGATATTGCGAACATGTTTTGCCCTGAAACAAGTTTTTGTCTTCAGTGTGTGGTGATCGCGAACATTTTGCCGAACATTTACCAACAGTTATCCAATCAACTGGCAGCTGTCGGTCATGTGACGAAGCCGCTCTCACATGACACAACAAAATGACCTCACTGCTTGATCGCGGCGACTGGCGGTCAAGAGAAAATGTTCGTAGCGCTTTTATGTGATACAACATTTTCAACGTACAAGAATATGGCCCTGAGTGTCAAGTCCTATATGTAACCCGATACGCCAAATTGGAACTTTCTATGCCAGGTCCAGGGCCCTCGCATGGGCAATTAAATAGATGTCGTGCTAAATGAGGCAACTGAATTGTATCCCGATCCAATTATGGGATAGGATAAAACTTTACAGGTTTCAGGTCTATTATTTTCTAAAATAACTGTACTCTCAAAGATGAAACACCTTTACACATGCAAATCGCTTTGCAAGGCGGGTGGATCAAGAAAAAGAATTCCTAGTGTGAGACATATAGAGCCAGCGCGCCAGTTAGTTACCGCCTTCTAGGTCAGTGTCAAAGCCGGATGAACGCCTGAACGGCAACGATTTGATGTAAGACTCACGAAATATAATTGACAAAGGATCTGCTGGAAGTTGTATTGTCAGTCTTTTGTCCAGGATATTGCCTTTTCAATAGGAGGTCTTACACCAAAGCCTTGCCGGATGAACACTCAGCCTGTGCGTTGATCACGTCGGTCGTTTCGCCATCTCGGTGCACAACTCGCACGGGTTCATTCGGCTTGAACGCCTCTCTCTCAGGTGATAACTATTACTTACCACTTTCTTTCCATATGGACTTACAGTCAGGTTGCGCAATAGTTTTCGGATTTCCTCGATATGTTTCTATGCCTAACCGACCGTACAATATCTGCTACCTATTTGCAAAAAATGTCAGCTGATGATGTTTGGATGATGCATTGGAATTCTTAATACACCAGAATAGAAAATTATTATTCATACGCAAGCTTTCGGATTAAGATTAATGTCATTCGTGGTACCATTATACAAATTCATCAACGAACATGTCACGATGCCATGCAATTTCACTTGACATACTGATATGGTGATCGATCTCTCACAGAAAAGATACCTTGCATCCACCTATAATTTGTTTACGAATCTGGTTTTATCTGCGTCATACGAAAGTGTCATCCTATATTGATGCCAGTTTCTATGGAAGAGAGGGCTGCATAATGAAACTCTGGTATAATAGTAGTGTAAATTTTGGGCCTTCAGAATACAGGACCATGATCAGGGAAGGGGGAGTGACGTCATATCCAGAAGTAATGTAATTACCGGCAGTAATATATTTGGCCGAAAGAGAAAGGGCAAAGGATCGAATACAGGCCGTAAAAACAAGAGTTTTGGGGTGTGTGGGCGGTGGTATTGGGGTGAAGTGTCGGAATATGGGGTCTCTATACCCCATAGAGATCACACCATTCTTTATATAAAAATCCACTAAGGTGTGAAACGCACTTCTGGTGAAACGAGAAATAAACGGTTTACCTCCAAACAAAATATATCAGCATATTCTACAATTGTCACGCTATATATTTCCGTCGTCAAATTAGTAAATTTGTGCAATTTTATACCTTTGCTGGGCGATTCCAAGTCCAACGTAACTGTCCATTCATGCTGACAGCGAGATGATGGCCTGCTTCTTTCTCAATTCTGATTGGTCAGTCGCGACACGCCTCTGGCAAGAGAAGTCACACACTGATCAGCTGACCAATCAGAACTGAGAAAGAAGCGGGACATCATCTCGCTGTGCCGGATGAATACACAGTTACGTTGGATGTTGAATCGCCCGGCAAAGGTGTAAAATTGCACAAATTTACTAGTTTGACTTCGGGAATATATAGAGTGACAATTGTAGAATATGCTGATGTATTTTGTTTGGAGGTAAACCGTTTATTTCTCGTTTCACCAGAAGTGCGTTTCACACCTTAGTGGATTTTTATATAAAGAATGGTGTGATCTCTATGTTTGTTTGGAGGTAAACCGTTTATTTCTCGCATCTTGTGTCTAATATCCATGATATGTTATGTAGAAGCCCTTAACATCGCATCGACTCTTAACGCAATGTTAAGGGTCGACCATGTCGATATTTTAGCCAATTGGCGCTTTGCGATGTTAAGGTTCGGCATGACGATCCTTAACATCGCGAACATAATTTCGATGTCGAAATCTTGACTATTGACGTTTTCGCATTTTAACCGCATGTTTCAGAGGCCCTGTGAGTGGAAACACAATCCTTTCCCAGGATAGCTTGGATCATGGGATCTTCACTCTCTCAATGGGTCAATGTCAGCAACCAATCTTGCTGTACACAATCAGACCCTTAATAGAACAACAAACACACCACGTTTGGAGCAATAAGGCCCACATTTCCCCAAAGAAGTCACGTACGCATCCGAAAATGGCCCTCTTATACTAGTTCTCGAGCGCGAATGCACGTATCACTGGACCTGCGACGCAAATGACCCTCTGAACGCCCGTTCAGCACTACATGTCACTAGTCACCTATATGGGATAGTGTT
>JAVTVY010009671.1:0-44306 GCA_036873755.1 Hanleya hanleyi
CACCACTACCACCACCACACACCACCACACACCACCACTACCACCACCACCACCGAGCGTTGACGCCCGTCAACGCCACCACCACCACCACCACCACACACCACCACACCACCACCACGACGACCACCACTGGGCACACATACCTGGTGCACTATGTATCCTATAGCCCGTAGGGCATAGGGTACACCAGGGTGTGGGTGCGATCGGACCTCTTGGAGCTCAAAGCGTGTGGAGATCAGAGCTCGGAAGTGACATTTACATATGACCTTTGTGACGTCACTTCCGCTTCCGTTCACGTGACCCGAACTGACCTTTGACCCCGGCGCGCAATTTTTAACCTGTATTGTTAGCGCGCGCCGGGGTCAAAAGTCAGTTCGGGTCACGTGAACGGAAGCGGAAGTAACCTCACAAATGTCACTTCCGAGCTCTGAGCTCTACACGCTTTGCACAGTGACTTGAGTAGCAGGGGGTGTCTTCGTCGATGTTGTTGTTGTTGTGATTATATATATAATTTTTCTTGCAAGAATATATTTATTTCCCACCTTTTCATACACCACAATGACAGTAGATGTCATAAAAATGCTCTATATACGCCCTAAATCGATCTACATACCCCTCCGTTATTAGATATGGAGATCTAGTAGAGGAGGGGTATGTAGATCGATTTAGGGCGTATATAGAGCATTTTTATGACATCTACTGTCATTGTGGTGTATGAAAAGGTGGGAAATAAATATATTCTTGCAAGAAAAATTATATATATAATCACAACAACAACAACATCGACGAGGACACACCCCCTGCTACTCAAGTCACTGTGACGCTTTGAGATCTAAGACCTCCGATCGCACCCACACCCTGGTGTACCCTTTGCCCTACGGGCTATAGGATACAGAGTGCTGGTGGTGGTGGTGGTGGTGGTGGTGGTGTGGTGGTGTGTGGTGGTGGTGGTGGTGGCCTTGACGGGCGTCAACGCCCGGTGGTGGTGGTAGTGGTGGTATGTGGTGGTGTGTGGTGGTGGTAGTGGTGATGGTGGTGGTTGCATACACACACACATACACACAGACGCATACACACATACACACATACACACAGACGCAATGCACACATACACACAGACTCATACATACGCGCACACACATATGTTGACGAAAGGTGCATAGTGGGGACATCCGTACACAACCATACAAGTGGGGACTTCTTTATTTTTTGGCTATTCAAGCAACCCGTTGCTGGTTTGTGTTGTGCACAGCCTCGGGATCGCCACGACACGTTCAATCCAGTTCAAATTTGCACAGCACCTGAAATAACCGAATCCGTATTTCCACCCCACAAGTGGGGACACATGAAACATACCGGCAAAGTGGGGACACCCAGTCAAACACACGTTTCTAATTTCAAACACACCCGCTTGAGTTTTCTCCAGTCAAAATTGGGACATATACGTTATTTTTTTTTTTACCATGGTGTTGTATACAAGATCATAAAACGGCCAGCGAAACAGTTTCCCAGTCTTTGTCACACCGGGGACGTCCCCGGCTGGAGGTGTGTCCCCAGTATGAAGGTGTGTATTCATATAAATGTCCCCGCTATACACCTTTCGTAAACGCACCCACCCACAGACGCATACACACATGCATACACACACACTATGACTATTCACATGCAGGACATGAGAGCTTCTGGACATGGACCTGATAGAAATCCGGAATGGTGGAACATTCGTAAACGTCCGGGAACTTCTACATCCGGGGACTTTTACATCCGGGTACATCCGGGTTCTTGTACATCCGGGCTCTTGTCAGTGACGTCCGCGCCTTCATCCGGGTACTTCTATCCCGGTCCTTCAGCTGTGTGTTCCATACGGGTACATCGGGATTTACACCTGAACAGCCGGATAGTTACGGAGGTGACCGAAGAGACACAGAGGTGACCGAAGATGTCACGGAGGTGCCCGAAGAGACACGGAGGTTACCGAAGATGTCACGGAGGTCACCGAAGAGACACGGAGGTCACCGAAGATGTCACGGAGGTTACCGAAGAGACACGGACGTGCCCGAAGAGTCATGGACGTCACCGAAAAGACAAGGAGGTGACCGAAGAGACACGGAGGTTACCGAAGAGACACGGAGGTGCCCGAATAGTCAAGGACGTCACCGAAAAGACACGGAATGTCCAAGTTGAACTAATTGTGCTGAAAATAGATCACCAGCTAGCTTGCTATAAAAGGGAAGCGTTTCATCAGACACTCTGTCAACCACCAAGATGTTCACTTGTACTACGTGCTCGAAATCATTCACACGTCTGCACGACTTGCGCCGCCATGAGGCTACCAAGCACGCCGGAACCGCCCAGTATAGCTGTACGATATGTACACTGTCGTTTCAGCGCCCGAAACATTTACAGCGCCATGAACGTTCAATTCATGGGCCACCCAAGCGTCCATGCGAAGAATGTGGTCAACTCTTCAAACGACCAAGTCAGTTAAGACGGCATGAGCGTTTGATTCATGGTCAGTCACCACGGCATGAGGGAAAACTTTCCACTAAAGAGGCACCCAGGAGGGACAGACCCACTGAAGATGAACCCGGGGAGACGAATGCCACTGGTGATGCGATCACGGAGAGCCCGCCTGTACCCACAGTTCAGAAGAGCCTAGATATCCAGCCGGTCCCTAGCATTACTGTTCCCAGTCATACGCCTGACAACAACGAACATTTTCTGGAAGATGCGGTGGATGTTCCCAGCGATCTCTTACAGGACGCCCATCCAGTGAGTGGCATCTATCGGCGCCATTGGCCCATGATACGGCACTGTTTCCACCGTCATCACCCTATTCAAGATATCTACAATTTCCGACTGACTGGCCTCACCCGTCCACGCAACTACGTGGAAGCCATCTTCAATGACCAAGCTACGTCCTTCAAATTAAATCTGGCGTTCGGTTATGTACTGCAGCATAAGGAGGCAGATCAAGTCCGATACTTTTACCCGAGCAGTAACATCCGGGTATTTGACCAAGCGTTTACCATCATTAACCGGACATCGCTAAAGCCCGTGCTGGACCAAGTGGACCAATTGGATGTCTTGCAATGGGCCTATGAACAGCGCCCCAACACCAAGTGGGTCGTAGAGAGGGTGACCAATGTTACGTTCTTCGTGACCAAATTACGGAATCTTCCCATCGGGTGAATACAACATCGGGTGAATGTATTCACCCATGCACTGATAGATACTCAGAATGCACAAACAACTATCTGAGGCTATGTTGCCTCAACGGTATCCTGCCCTGCCCGACGATGATTAGAATAAACGGTTCTGAGCGAACATGGCCGAAGATGGAACTTCCTGAAATGGAGACTTCTGATTGGACAGGAATACATCTAATGGACAGGAACGAATATGACAAATGCAAATGGTGGCCTCTGATTGGACAAGAGTCTTCTTGAATTGTAAATATACCCAACGCGGCTCCCCCAGCGTGGGTATGATGTAACGTTGGGGAGAATAAACTATATGAAAAAACTTCTTGTTGTTGTTGTTCTCTCATGGCTCATCCTTGTTGTTGTTGTACTCTCTCCGGTCTGTTAAGCCGTTACGACGGACGTCACTGCATTTCGAAGAATGAGTGACAATTCCATAGAATATCTAGAAAATCAGAGCTTCTGAGCTATTTCACCAGGGCGTTGAATCATTGAGCTTGGTGTTGGCGGGCGTTGCTACAAGATGACACCTCACACGACGCATTCGGACCAAGGATGGTCCATCTCTACCCCAAATACCTTCCTTCACTACCCCAAAATACCCGCTTTCGCTACTAATCGTACTGATGACGTCACCAATGACGTCACAGATGCTGCGGACATGCCTCAAATCACGATGCATTCGGACCAAGTATGGTCCATCTCTACCCCAAATACCTTCCTTCACTGCCCCAAAATGCCCACTTTCGCTACTACTCGTACTGATGACGTCACCGATGACATCACAGATGACGCGGACATCCCTCAAATCGGGATGTACACCCCCAGAGCTACAACATGATACTTCCCTAGACACAATCGGACCAAAGATGGTCCCTCTCTACCCCAAATACCTTCCTGTACTGCCCTAAAATGCCCACTTTCGCTACTACTCGTACTGATGACGTCACCGATGACGTCACAGGTGACGTGGGCAGCCCTCAATTCGGGGTCTACATCCCGAGAGCTACAAGATGACATATTCCAGGACGCATTCGGACCAAGGATGGTCCATCTCGACCCCAAATACCTTCCTGTACTGCCCCAAAATGGCAACTTTACTTACTACAACCAACTGCGCATGCGCAGATTGACGCGACTTGCACTTAAAAACACAGCATTCTGACTCTAAGCCACACAAGCTTCACTTTGACACCTTCCACGGCCCATTCGGAGCCATAGCGGTCCTACTCTACCTCAAACACACACCCACACACCACCCAAAATGCCAGCTTTCTATACTACGGCCAGACTGCGCATGCGCACAGTATGGAAAACGGACGAACCATTAGTCCAGTCGGATGCTCCTCCACGAGAGCTTCAAAATAAGACCTCATACCACATCATATGATCATTAGGGGCTCAATTAGACCCCAAAACGTCCACCCAGTATGGGCCTATACCCCCATAGCCATGCAGTATAGGCCAATGGGCCTACCCAGGCCTCGGTGAACTTTTCCAAAAATTTCACCGTTTCGCTCCGAGACCCTTCCCATCGTGTTCTAAATGACGAGACGTGAAAAACAAATCCAAACAGCCCATATCACAATGAACGTGTGTGAATTTCCAAGGATGGACCCATACCCCCCATAGCCAGCATATGGGACTATATGGGCTATATAGTACTTTTCCAAAAATGTCACCGTTGCGCTCCGAGACCCTTCCCATCGTGTTCTAAATGACGAGACGTGAAAAACAAATCCAAGCAACCCATATCACAATGAACGTGTGTGAATTTCTCTGCTTGAACCTATACCACCATATAGCCAGCCTATAGGCCTATGGGCCTACCCAGGCCTCGGTGAACTTTTCCCCCATATACCCAGGCCTCGGTGAAACTTTCCAAAAATTTCACCGTTTCGCTCCGGGACCCTTCCCATCGTGTTCTAAATGACGAGACGTGAAAAATAAATCCAAACAGCCCATATCACAATGAACGTGTGTGAATTTCCCAGGTTGAACCTATACCCCCACATAGCCAGTATGGAGCTATATGCAGACCTCGGTGACTTTTCCCAAAAAATTCACCGATTCGCTCCGGGACCCCTCCCATTGTCATTTTTTTGACGAGACGAGGATAATGAGACCCCACAACCCATAGTAACACCCACAAAAAAAATTGACCACCCCTCCCCCCATATAGCCAGTATGAGCCTATATACAGACCTCGGTGACTTTTCCCAAAAATTTCACCGATTCGCTCAGGAACCCCTCCCATTGTGTTTTCTCGGCGAGATGAGAAAAACGAGACCCCACAACCCATAGCAAAGCCCACAAAAAAAATGACCATCCCCATACCCCATACAGGCATTTTCCCTTATATTGTATGATACAGACCCCTATTGTAGAGGTAAAGTCCGTATTCCGCTTTTTATATTTTCGGGAAAAAAATCCTAAGTTTACATGCACCCACCCCATTGACTTGATAGGCAGGTCCCAATAAGCCCGGGGACCGATATTAGCCCTTTTGGCTAGGGTTGATAGGTGTTTTCCCCTATTTTAGGAGTAAAGTCCGTGTTCCGCTTTTTATAGTTTCGGGAAAAAATCCTAATTTTACATGCATCCACCCATGACTGGATGTCGCTTCACATAGGCTTCACATTGATACCTCATACAACTCGATCGGCCCATTAGGGGCTCCCCTAGATCCCAAAACGTCTATTCCCATACCCTTTTCCCACAGTTCCCTGTCTGCGCATGCGTAGAATGGTGACAACGCTCGATCCACTAGTCCAGTCAGATGCCCCCTTACATAGGCTTCACATTGATACCTCATACAACTCCATCGGCCCATTAGGGGCTCCCCTAGATCCCAAAACGTCTATTTCCATACCCTTTTCCCACAATTCCCTGTCTGCGCATGCGCAAAATGGTGACAACGCCCGAGCCGCTAGTCCAGTCAGATGCCCTTCACGAGTGCTTCACATTGATACCTCATACGACTCAATCGGACCGTGCAGCGTATTTGAAGTCTAGGGACTACTTTTTCTCCACGGAAGCTTTTTTGCGCGACCGCATCACCGCCATACATGACCGCACCACCGCGGAGGAATTCGAGGTGGATGGTCATGTGACCAGAATTGCCGGAACTATAGCGGCCTCGACCTCTACACGGCCTCAGAGGTCAAAGGCCGTAAATGGCCGCTTCCTATACTTTAACCTGGGTTCCCCCTTAAATTTTACCCGGCGGAACAAATAAGTAGGTCAGTGCGACTTTAAATCAGCAATATATACTACTGATATCCCTGTGAACAACATGTAAATCGTCTAACATTGAATGACATCAACCAACCAAACAAACCAACCAAAAAAATCAATGAAAGCTAAGCATCGAAGTTGAGACGTATTCATAATATGTTTCGGCTCATACCTTAGCTACAATATATACTTCAAACATAGGAGAAATTGACAACAACTGTGCGAATGCTGTCCAATAAATCCGGTATCTTAACATATCCATATATACTGGCCTAGATTTGAACGTGAAATTGTGGCTGAATTTAAATTGTGCTTAATTGATATACTATTAGTTATACGTCGCCCTTCCGGGGTAATACGGGATGAGATTTGATTTCTCTCGCCATATTTTTCCGAGGCGCAGCCGATGAAAAATATGGCGAGAGAAACCAAATCTCATCCCGTATTACCCCGGAAGGGCGATGTATAACGAATTTATCATATCTCAGAGTATTAAGAATCACTTTGGACTTCAGGGCCGACATAATGGACTTGCACTGGTTTCGGAACGATCCACAGCATGCACCGGAAAAAATGAACACAAAGACAAATGTATCATTTTTACAATCCTCATCTTTAAAGCGTACTAAGGGAGGAGCAAAGATAACGATAACATATACTGTAATCCGTGAACTATGAACCCGGTTTCCGTGTGAAATACCGGTGGGCTTCGGTGATAAAGAATGAACAATCTAACTTCAAATTCAGCTTCATCTCTTATGTTCTATTCTGAAAATCAGAAACGTATAAAATACTGGAACATTAAGCTTAATCTCAATTTCATATTTAATATTTAATAGCCATCGACGAGTATAATATCTAGATTATATACCTTTTGTTAATAAATACATCGAAAGACCTGTTCCGGATTCACATCTGTTGCGTGGATATGTAAGTTTCAAATACACGTGTGAACTGTTACATTTCCATTCTGTCTATAATTCAACACCGTGTCACTCGACAGTGTCACTTGTGTCATGTTTCCATAACATCACACAGGAGAAGGACCAGCATGAACTGACTTAAATTTACAGTTCGAGAGAAAAATCGGAAAATCAAACTGTCCTGCACAATTTGGCAGAAGTATAGGTATTTGCTTCATTTTCGCACGATGATGTTGATTGCATTTATTGTGCAGTTATTGAACATTGGCGCTGAGGGACTTGCGGCGACCAGGATAGCTGTGGGAATGTCACACGATGTGGGCGGGACAGCGGTGCTGTCGAATTCACAAAACAGCTGATTAAGATCAAAATCAAAGTCGTCGGCATGGCCTTCTGCTCGTACATCCTGGGGGTGTAACACGGCCGACGTGGCATCATTTGACGTGGGTGCAGGATACTGAGAAGATGATGTCACAGTTTCTGCAGGATGGGGTTTGACAAGAACATTTACTGGAAGTGTATGCGTACCGGTATTCGTCTTTCGGATTGAACCCATCGTGCCAGGAAAGGCTACTGACGCAACCGTGTGGCCCATTTGCAGTTTCTCGCCATCACTTACTCGCTGGTAAACCGACAGCGACGAGACATATCTGTGACCTGTGACAGCCATTATTTGAGATGCTGAATAGTTGTTTCTACCAAGGATGGTGATGCCGGTTGCTCGTATACTGTGGTTAGTGTATGGTTCAGAACGTTTCAGACTGGTTGGTCATGAAGGCTGCCAAGCGGTGTTTCCCAATAGGTTTGTTATAATACCAAACTTTATCGTCGTCGAGGAAACTATCAACCGGGTACTGCCACAAGCGATCACATTTCGGATGGAGTTTGGAGATATAACTATCGAATGAAGCAACAGGACAGAACGGGGAACCTTCTTCTTCAGGAATGAATCCGGTAACACACTCTTTTTGCTGGGCCCGGCGATTTTTTGTGAGTTCATCCTCCTTTTTTTTCACATACCTCTGCCCAGTTTTCGGGTCCCGCTTGATGATGAATGTGTTTTTGTCATCTTTTCCATATTCTCCACTCCCCTTCTAAAGAAGAACAGACGTACATCGAACTGAACTTTATTTGCAAGCCCAGTTGGGGGTTTTGGGGACATGAGAACAGACTTGTAGAGTTTACAACGATCGGACTCGTTTATGGGCTCATAATGATCGGTGTCGCCTTTTCCAGATGCCTTCAACTTTGCAAGTGCGGTTTTGAATCCTTCGAATTCTTCACTCTGTCCCTTCTCTTTCAGGTAATACTTCAAAGTTCTGGCGGACGCTTTGGTCGATTTTTTTGTGTTGCTGGGAATAATATTAGCCCGCTTTTCAACAACTTCAACGTCCGTGTGAGACGCGAAACGTTTGCCTGATTCAGCCATTTTGTTTAGCTGACGATGGAATCTAGTGAACACCTGTTCGTTGCCCTTGGCGACGGAGGTATACGATATATATTCGACCAGCAAGTTGGCAATACAGCATCACACATGAGGTCTGTCAGCCAATCAAAAGTCTACATGCTTCTCTGAGATATGATAAAAGGCGCTATCCGAGAATGACTTCTTCCATATGCGGAAGATAGATCCTGTCCGAAATTGTTTTCAAACTATCTTCACGTATAGCGGTACTATATTTCGTCATCCGAGAAAGGTACGTCGAGAACAGGTGAAAAGTACTTATGTTTTCAAACGATAACTCATTCAACTGAGAAGGATATGCATCTATATCTCATAATCTAACCATAGTTATTCACAACCCACTCTTATTCCCCCATGGTTATTCTTATTATTATATGTAAATGATAAATAAATCCTGGATATTCACGTCTATGCATATAATACAATTATTTACACATTCCAAGCTGCGTTTACTGAGGTAATCCTAGTAAAAGGCGCTATCTCTGAAAAACACAAGTGTCTTGTCCGTCATTTGATATTCAGCCGCCGAATATTAGTGAATCTCGCGTTGACAATCTAAACATTTATTTCGTATGACAACATCAGTACCAAATTTAAAAAAATCAGCTGGTCAGTATTCTTCATCCAATGATTTTCGGTGTAATATCGTTATCTACAAACAGACGTATCTCCACCACGCTTTGATTGTGAATGTTGATATGAACGCCATTAAAATCGTGATGTACATGTACTTGTACAGGTTCATTTGGTCACTAGCCCCCTCCCCCAACATAACGCCAAAGATCTTGCACGCCACGCGCTCGCGTTTTGCTATCAGCGTCGGAATGTATCGCCAAATTTTTGAAACTTTGATTGGCGGCGATTAATGGTATAATCATGTTTTGCAACTTTCTCCAACAATGTCTTTTGATGTTGATTAAAATCGTCAAATACGCAGATCCCTCTTGAATATTGTCATTCAGAAAGCGATAGTTTACGATGCTGAAATTGCAATCGTCTCTTGTCGTAAAGTCGACGATAGAGGTCGATGTCGGCATCATTTTATAGGGGTGATGGTCTGAACAGTATTTGAACAGTGGCGGTCTATTAGGTTCTGCTGAGGGATAGTAATGTTGAGAGTGTTGTATGCATTTTGCGAGTCCAGTACGCTTTTGGTTGATATTTATGAGAGGATGGAAGGAAAATACTCTTTTTCCTTGATAAACTTGATGTGATTGCTAAATAAATCTCCCAGTATGAATGCAGTTTGTGAGAGAGTAGACGTATTCGATCACGGAGTACTTATACTTAATTCCATAACCAGCACCAGAAATAGTAATATTTACATATAAATATTGTTTTGTTTGGAGCTTTGTCTGCTGGGACTACGAAGAATTTCCTCCGGAGATTTGCAAGAACTTCTTGCGAAATTAGGTTTCTGAATACTTGTTGTACATCGTGAGAGATTTTAATGAGTTTTCTCCTTTTGTTGTTTCGGCTAGCGTCGTCACTCAATGGTTCACTTTTCTCATAACCATAAAAACGACTGTCGTAGGTAAGATCTAGTGTTGCTCTAGATGAAAAGATGACGCAAGAAAACTCGATGATGAAGCCGAGATTGATTTTATTCAATCCTCCAAGTTCCAATAATACAAGTATACGCAATTGAAACAATAACCAGCAGTAGGTCACAATCAAAGTTCTTGTAGACAGATCGTATAGTCTAAATATCAAGTTAATATGTTATATGACTTCTGAGACAAAACGCCAACTGTCTCAGGAGACTAAGATGTTAAAAGTCTAACCTTGTGTACTATACATCGAACTTAAATACAGTCGAGTAAACAAAACACTTAACATAGGCTTGGTCTAATCTCCAGTTTCTCACAATTCAAACACTTAATTAAGGGATCTACCGGAATGACACTTGAGCTCTGCTTACACTGATACAGGCTGGCACGTTTAACCAAACTGATTCAAATAGCATACATGTATATTATATTAAATGGAAGACAATTTATCTATTTGCATTTCTCTAACATACAGCGTGAATCAAGTTTATATTAGAGTATTCAATTAATCTGAAGTGCCAACCTCTTGCTCTACCAGACACCGTATTAATTATCCTAATCTACCACGGTCTGTGCTTTCCGACCACTTCAATTTAAGCCGTCAGAATTTCCTGGCTTCCGCTCAATTAGCAATAAGCTATCAACTCATACTATACTGCAATGCATATATATATATGGTCAACCCGTGAATTAACATTGAATCAAAATAAACAATTTCCAAAACTGATTAGTGCAAATGTAAAAACTCAAATAGATACATGCGAAGCGTCCTTCTATATCCATATAAATTCCACATATACTCCCCATCAGAAGTTAAATGTCCATCTTGCAAGGAGGACATTTAACTCACTTTTCCAACACAATGTCAATTGAAGGTTGAGAAACATCAAACATTGAATTTAAAAATGCGATTATACCACCATGCTTAATATGCAGTTACACGATTACATAAATCAATGCTCGTATTTAATAAAGACATTTTATAATCAAATAAGATGCAGGATTCAAACAATATTCAATCCCGAATCTCACACAAAGGGCTAGCCGATAAAGATAAACTTTAACCTCAATTTAAAACATCAAACTTGGGAATCGATGTTATAGGCAAGCTAACAACTAGTTCCATCTGTCTTGTACGTCTTACTAATCAACATTAATGTGAAAAGTACATTCCTGGATACATCCAAACGTTTTGAACCATCGTTAACACCTCAAGAAAATAACCTTTCAAAGATGTCCATGAAATACCATTCATCGATCTAAAATGTTTGCCTTCGTGAAATGCGAGAAAATGTATCTGGGTCTTTTATTCAATACAATTAAGAATGCAGACATTAGGTTTACCGAAAATTAAACATTTATCTGATCAGGTTAACATTCAACTTCAGAAATCAAAGTGTAACATCTTTATGGGCCTCATTGAAATGGAATAGGTACTTTCCCAATATTTAAAACAAATTTTAACGACACACAAATACAACACAATAGACACACACACACAAAACGAATATGTAGCTACGTCACTTCAACTGACAACTGCCTGTCAGGATTCTCTCTTTAACTCATTCCAAGGGGGTAATGTTACTCATTCAGAAGTCTAGATATATTGACATACAGTCTGGATACAATACGTAATGCAATTGAAATAAATCGCTATTACTCGTTAATTTTACCAGCTCGTCATTCAATATCATTACAGACTCAATCTGAACATCCTCAAAAGTTAAATCAGAACGATATCGTATATTCCACCATTAGTCGACTATTTACCACCACGCTTATCTAACTTGTCAAAATCTCATCGCTTGCCGATTCGTTAGTCTTCAAACCTTAATCACGCACAGCGGCATCTCTACAAACATGGGCCGCATCGCGCCCTGAATCAAAATTTGATTCCACGTCTGAACAAAACTCAGTTATTCATCAAAACGCTAGGTCAAACTATCGTTAGTCAAAAATGAAAGACTCGTTTGCACCTATGCTCAATCAAAACTTCTCGTTAACCACTCAACGTTTGCAACTGGTCATAACGTTAACACTGTTTATGTTGACCCTAACAAACAAAATAACAACGCGCAATATTCAATTCATACCACTACAGGGCATCTCAATATTGTTGCAACAACAACAAAATATTCACCACAGACACAATTATTCTGGGGTTATGTCTCAAACAGTCTTCCATAACTATCACCCAAGTATCAGATTTCTCTAGCATTGCCTGTGCTAGTGTAATATACGGCACTCCATCCGCAAAGGTTAACATTTGGTCCTTACGTGTTACTCATAATGAAAGCTATAAATTCAAGGTTGACTTGGACACAATTATGTGTTACACTTAACAAAGTTGTCAATACGTGTTAATTGAAATCAATTTGTCATCCAACATCTTAGACTTATATCTGAGGATCCAAAATTACAAATAATCACAAATAGTCACGGCATCCAGGCTCTCATAGCCGAATCGGGGATTATGAAGGTTTGTCAATCAACACGAACAGGCTTCTATAGCATCTACTAAGCATCTATATGCTTCAAACCACTAGTACGTACATGTACTCAGTGTATCTTAGGACCTGTCGATCATGTACGCGATAATTTTAGTTCCATTCAGCCAATACTACGTTAAGGGTTTTAGCTTACCAGCTAACACTATTATGGCAACTAATCGCGATAAACATCCTAATAAAAAAAAATCATTGTGGAACCACGTCACTATATTATCGTAAAAACTTCAAGTTCTAGATTTATCAATCTGCAAATCACTAAATTTACTAGTCACAAACGAATTCATGCAATCTACCAATTTCACCATTGGGCATGCAGTATTATCAACAATAAACAAAACATGCACAATATACGAGAGATGTCAACAATTCATATAAGGCACGATATGGCATATATAACATATAATACATGTTACCAACCTGATTGAGGATTCAGTCCAAAATGTTCCAAGAAAAAGTTATCAGAGTATAATGTCTTTGAGTTCGTAAGAGCATGCCCCATTCCTGTAAATTACATATTGTTCATCACACGCACTATTGTCAATCAGTGGGAACTTCACAACGTCAGACAGAAAGTCCAGGGAAGTCCAGGCAGAGAATATATCACAACACAGTTATTTTTCAATCACTACGGCCATTTACAAGGCTCTGTTAAATGAAACGAATCAAACTGTACCTGTAGATATTGTCCCAAGGAATGGACTCGGTCCAGAGGTTTCTGGTATACGCTGTCACGTCACCAAGAAAGAGGAGAAACATGTCGCTGTTATAGGAAGGAACAGTGCTTGGGGCGAAATACTGCATTGACTACACACAGAAGATAATATGAAAACACACATTTTCATACACAATCGAACAAATGAATTTCATAAATTTAGTTTCAATTTAGTTTCGTCCGTCACTGTCGATGATGGGACTGGACACTTCATCGATCAGTCGGTGAGCGTAGAACATGGCTCCTCGTCTGCCTTTCCGTTGGGTGCCAGGCGTGGTTGGCACCGGCCCGTGTCTTGACATCTCCCTTTGGTCGATCACTGCTGGGGCCAGTTACGTACCAAATATGGCCTGTCTCATCAGTCACAGCATCCTTAATGTTATGCAAGAAGGGAAGGGTAAGGGTGTGACGAAAAGTTTATCTGTTTTTACAGGCATCAAGCCTGCTGAACTGCTGGCGTAGCCCACATCATTTCCATGACATCTCCGCCGTAATCCAGCACCGTCATACAGTGCTGCGTCAAATCAACAGCACGTTCCATAGGCCCATTTTCACCTATTTTGAAACACAAAGTGCCAAACGCAATCGTTTGCAGCACGCTGTCAAAGTTCGCAAGAACTACATGATGGTAGATTGGAGAAACGTTGAGAAGTCTAAGGGGCGTGACACGATGGCCACATTTTGGGGAGCTTGAACGGCATGCTGACACTCATCCAGTCATTCTCTGACCGGCTCCGTCATCTTATTTCCTGCCCCACGGGTTGGGCGCCAATGAGAAATTTTAATGAGTTTTCTTCTTTTGTTGTTTCGGCTAGCGTCGTCACTCAATGGTTCACTTTTCTCATAACCATAAAAACGACTGTCGTAGGTAAGATCTTGTGTTGCTCTAGATGGAAAGATGACGCAAGAAAACTCGATGATGAAGCCGAGATTGATTTTATTCAATCCTCCAAGTTCCAATAATACAAGTATACGCAATTGAAACAATAACCAGCAGTAGGTCACAATCAAAGTTCTTGTAGACAGATCGTATAGTCTAAATATCAAGTCAAGATGTTATATGACTTCTGAGACAAAACGCCAACTGTCTCAGGAGACTAAGATGTTAAAAGTCTAACCTAGTGTACTATACATCGAACTTAAATACAGTCGAGTAAACAAAACACTTAACATAGGCTTGGTCTAATCTCCAGTTTCTCACAATTCAAACACTTAATTAAGGGATCTACCGGTATGACACTTGAGCTCTGCTTACACTGATACAGGCTGGCACGTTTAACCAAACTGATTCAAATAGCATACATGTATATTATATTAAATAGAAGACAATTTATCTATATACTACATTTCTCTAACATACAGCGTGGATCAAGTTTATATTAGAGTATTCAATTAATCTGAAGTGCCAACCTCTTGCTCTACCAGACACCGTATTAATTATCATAATCTACCACGGTCTGTGCTTTCCGACCACTTCAATTTAAGCCGTCAGAATTTCCTGGCTTCCGCTCAATTAGCAATAAGCTCTCAACTCATACTATACTTGCAATGCATATATATATATGGTCAACCCGTGAATTAACATTGAATCAAAATAAACAATTTCCAAAACTGATTAGGGCAAATGTAAAAACTCAAATAGATACATGCGAAGCGTCCTTCTATATCCATATTAATTCCACAATCGGATAGGGTACATCTGACAATATTGCAGAGAGTATCAACAATCTTGTACTTGGTATGGCCAAAACAATTAGTGAGTCCTATAGGTTCAACTTTTTCTCGACTGCTTCTGTTAATGATTTTTTCAAATTTTGAAAATCGTTTTTAAATTGACAAAATTGCATTGTGATAAATAGCATATGGTAATCTTTTTGGGCGGCTTTTGCGCCAACATGTCTCCGATTAAGGTGACCAAAGATAAACGCATGGAAAGGTATGATAAATAAGCCGGCTTATGGTTTGTGTAAAACAGACAAGTTATTCTAGTTGGTATAGTTAGTTATGTTCGATTTTCAAGAAGAAATTTATTTTTTTGTCTCATTTTATTCATTATAGGTCGTAGAATGCAGCCGCGTTGGCGTTTCTTTCTATGCACCATTTAGGAAATATGTGATGCCAAAGTCACGTCATCAACAGTAAATGTTATTCCTCATCCTAGATCCTTATGGTGTTCATATGAACGGTCACATTCAAAGCAAGACTGAGATACATCATTATCTAGATAGCGAGTTTGCAACGAAAATCATATGGAATAAGAATACTGGTCAACGATACGGATTTGATAATTTTGAAACATCATTACTTGAAGTAAGTTTGGCTCTCTTAGGTAGTCATTCTTAAGATAAGCTGGTAACAGCCACTGCATGATCAAACTCGCTGATTTCCAATAGGCATCTGGCTTGTGACCATATATATGAGTGTTGTAAGTATGATATTAGTCATTTGTGAGATCTGGTGGTAAGAGAAATCGCAGACGGATGGACGACGGACGTTCGGACATACGGACCTATAGGATGACAACAATACCCTTCGAACAAAATTGCATGTTTTTATGGCGGTTTAAGAAGAGCGCCAACTTAAGGATAAATATATATTATCATGACACTGCGTTGTTCCCGCACTTTGTATCAGCTAGAGTTCTCGGAGTCTGATCGCCGTATCGCCCGAGACCGCAGGTCGAGGTCGATGCGGCGATCAGACTCCGAGAACGAGAGCTGATACAAAGTGCGGGAGCAACACAGTGTGATGGTGATATATTTATCATATACCGAACTCTTAGGATGTTTTTATTCATCTAATAGGGCGTTTGAATTCCGAACTATGTGTTATGACGCGCATTGATTGTGTACGTGACGTGGTAAGGCTCATTTGACCTAAATGAGAACCATTTGAATAAATCCGCGCACGTGGCACTGGGCCAAAAACAAACTCGCGCGATGGAACAAACTAGGTCAGGATGAACAAAACGAGAAAGAGAGAAGAAAGACAGAGTCAGGCTGGAAGATTACCTCCCTAAATATTTGACATCGAGGAATGCAGAAATGGTGAACTTGAAACGTACATATACTGTTTGATGTGTTGTTCAACAAACTGTCATTCGAACTGCGAAATACGATGGATGGATGCAGGCGTACGGAGATTCTCCAACTGAGAAATTCAAACAATGATTCAAACAAACAACGCGGTTCCGACAGTTTCTTGATTCAGGAATTACATTTTACAGTCAGTTGGTCAGTGTTAAAAGTACGTGTATAGATCGACGCATGCCCGATGGCTAAGAGGCTGTTGTTGAAATTCACGGCAAAGAAAGTTCATCAGTGGTTTGGCGAGACGAAACTTTATGGAGAAACGAAATGGGTGGGATTTACGGTTTGCCCAGAAAACTTACTGTGCCGTGTTCACGCTGCCAGCTGCATAATGTTCATACGACCGTATTACATCTAAATCGGATCAAAAAAATAAATAAAAAATACTAGGCCTACCAGTATTCGATCATGATTGGATTTTACAGTTTCTCTTGGATTTATCGAATCAAACATAATTTTTCAAATGACTTTTGATTTGAATAAGAAAACACGTGATTGAATTGCTGTCTATTTTATAACTGTGGATCAACTGTCTGTCCCTGGAATTCAGATGTTTTCTATAAAGCAGTAGTCAAGCAGAGCTTGCAGGGGCAATTGCACCGATAATCCATGGCCAGACGGGGAGCGTGCAGTCCCCATCAAGGCGGCCTGAAAATGGAGATTTGCTGCATCGGTTATCACTTCACCGAAGACGAACGGGGGGGGGGAGGAATATCGGCGTGTTTATTTTCAACGTTAAGAGACTTACAACATATAGACTAAACAACATTACGAGCCAGAGTAGCCATGTGTTCGTGCTTTCGTTCAGTTCTTGTCACTGAAAACGTGGTCACGCGGTAGAGCCACAGAGTTTGTCTTTCGTTCATTTGTATTCGCCATCAAGAAATAATTTCAAATACCGGGTAACAGGCCTATATTTGATTTTGAGTCTTGGAATAAAACGGATGTTATCATAATCGACTAGATTCTTTTTGTTGAAATTTTTACATCATTCAGCGTTACTATTTAAATTAATTCTCGCAAGTTGTTGCTCACTATGTGATGAACTTTTCAATGATTTCGTCGCACAGTAATCAGTGAGGTACGGCGGATACGGCCCACCGTAAGTTAACAAGGCTCAGATTGACGGTCAGGAAGGCCAAAATCAGACTTAGAATAGGTTTAGTATATATGCATATATTATCGCAAGTGTAAATCCATTTGTATTGATCTGGAAATACCCTTCAGAACGGATCAGCATGTGTAAAGTTTTCAGTTCTATTATAAGAACAGAACGGGCTTCACGGGCTTTCTCTGACAGGTTGCCAAGGTCACCAGCTAAAATAGTTCCGGTTACCGAGTAGCAAATAGGGTGATACGGAAACAGAAAACACGAGTGTGTATCACTATCCTAGCACGCATAGGTATATGATAATTGTGAAAATGTAGTGTGTTCGTCTGAAGCAACCATGTCGTTGGATATTTCTCGTTGTCGGTATTGCACAAGGTAAGCTTGATCCGTGTATACACGTTTCTTAATTTACCTGAATGATTCTTCATTGAGGAGAACAGGGTAATGATACTGATAATTGTTAAAAATACTTGCTGGCAGACAGTATACAAAACCTATACCGTAACGTGGAAAGAGAAAGGGAACTGACATTGTAGGCGCAATTTCATGCCTGTCGTTGGCCATAGCCCTTCATCACCAGAAGGAATATGTGCATAGGCTATTAGACCGAATCTCCGCACTATGCATGCTAAGAAATATTCATATTTCTGATTACATTTCCGTTTACTGAAGGCCGTACTTGGGGCGTACATGATATAAGACCCCCTCTTGAATGAGGCTGCTTCTTGGAATGTATCCATTATGTTACCTATTATGGGAAACAGAAATATACTTTTTTTCAATAAAATTTATTTATATCTGCATGTAGGTCACGATTATTCATATTTACGAATAACGATCGTCGATTTAATATTTTACAATTTTAGACTACAGGAAACAGATTAAAGGATAAATAGTTCAGTAAATTTCAGGCTTTACGTGTGGAAATACATTCACAATTCTTTAATGGTTTTCATTACCCTTATCCAGCACCAATACACTTTTTCACGATGAGAATCGTGGCAGTGCGCCAAGTGGTTCCTGAGTGTGGAGTGGGTGATGTATACAGAGTGCGGGGTGAAATCATTTGTCTTCTGTTTCAAAACTCGGGCCATGCGACGACACTATTATCATAAACAGTTGATGAACATTGTAGATACACTTGTCAATACTTTGGTAGTTTAAGGTATTGCGGTCTACAAACTCATTCCAGATACACATATCGGTGTACCATTTTACTCTTTTTCACACCTTGGCCAGCCAGTGTGATTAAATATGGTTAAATTGGGGTGATTTAGGTTTAAATATTCGTGGGACTTTGTTTTTTACTGGCAATTTTTATTAACATATTCTTAATTGTAGCTCCATATCATCTTGTTATCGAGTTATGGTACAACACATTAGGACGACGGCAATCTGCTGAGTGTATAATTTGATGCTTGCATTTGACTATCGCATGTGGTCTATCGTGCATGTCGATTATACAGTTATACTACAGGAAAAAAATATGGGCGTAATTACCCTCACAGCCCCTGTATCCCGTCCGAAATAGGTCATTGTCACTCTTCGGATCAGTACCTTTCAAGTTATGTACATAGTATATCTATACATGCTGCGGTTACCGAGTTATAAAGAAACAAGGACATACAGGCGGACATTACAACTTCAATGGTACAGATAATGGTTACATGTAAACAGTAATCACAGATAGAATATACTTTTTGATATACACTCAATCATTCAGTAGTTGTAAAACAAATTGTCATCTCTGGAGAAGAGCAGATCTGGTACCACGACAAGGACGCCTTTTCCCCTATTAATATCAATTACTGTATCAGTTTTACAGGTAAATCAGTCTATTATATTTTTCACAATCCTTTTACAACTGTGCATTCCCAAAATTCCGTTTCAGATTCACTATTGCAGAAGCTTCATTTATCATTCTGTGCGATTTTCATCTGGAATAGCAGTTTGTTGGTTTGTGGTTTATTCTGTACTAAAACCATAGTAATTTTAAATAGAAGCATATATATGCATTTCGGTCTAGCTGGTAATTGAATATCATATTCCAAATATTGTTAAATTTCTTTCGGGTTTTGGGAACAGATTTAAGTTTGTTTAGAAGCTTGTACATGTTATTGCATCCATCGTTGATTTGTAATATTGGTTTCAATATTACTGGGCGACACAGGTTTCAGAGTACGTGGCATACTCTCATCAAGCTATAGTTCATGAAGTTTAGGAATTTTGATATGGCGTTGGTAATCCCATACTACTCTAGAAGGTTGTTCTTGTACCATATTTATCCACGAATTCCGTGTATGACATACATATGTTTGAAGAAGTCAGAAAGTCTCCGATAAAGCTAATATTTTCATCGTACCATGTTTTGTGGAATATTGCTTGTATACCTTTTTTGCTATCCCATATCATCTGGATTCCTGTTCATGCATACTTCTATCCATGCATGAAAACATCTCTTCAAAAGCTATTTGTGCATTTCGTTCTGATTTCTGCGGTGAATATTACCCCTAATCATTGAGATATTTTGTCTTAGCCATAAATGCATCAAAAATACTTGCATATTGCGAGCGTGTCGCTATTTGCCGATGGATACATGTACTTTTCAATAAAATAATGAAGCTTTCTAATTCGACCATTTCAAGTCCGCTGTCTTCGTGAGTCTGAATTTATGCATTTCATTTCAATTTGTCTATTTTCCTTGCCAAGCAAATTCGATCATGGTATGTAAGTGTTTAATAATATCATCTGATGGAAGATCGTAAGATATATCACATTGTAGTATCCGGGTCAAAGACTAGAGCAAAACTAGGACAAGCCCATTGCATGCTATATGACGTATGCGGATACGGTTGGCCGTGGGGAACAATAATCGCATAATGAAAACATACGTATTCGCAACCGATCAAAACGCGGCCCTACATATACGAATTATTTCGTTCCCATATGATATTCTTATATGTACTGCATAATTCGACCAAATATGTACTACAAATTCGTCCAATTGGATCGCTGGACTTATGTATGTCATAAATTGCTTCCGCTCTCAAAATGTTACTTTCTATACCAATATGTAGCTGCTTTCTGTGCAAATAGCCCAACCAATGGTTGCTGCATGTACTACACTAGACACCAACTGGTAGATAGGATATGGCAGCAATAAATCTTGACTTGAAATTTGAACCTTGAACCCTCAAAGTATCGAACGTCCATAATTTGCATCACTAGATTGTGGGATGAACTCAAATACCGGAAGGAATAATATAGATCAATGTCTAGAATGACGGTCGAAATAAATTTTTGACCTGTACTTTATGATTTTTAAATCTGACGTCCGGCGACTAAATTATCTTTGCACATTCAAATGATCATTTCGTCGTGGAGCTCTTCCGGCGGTGGTAATACATCGCATAATCCTTTAATCTATGGACTTAAAGTTGAAGAAGTTGTGACTAAATACCACAGAGTATCACATGGCACCACAAAGTACACACAAATTAATAGATTTAGCCGCGTTTGGCAGCAAAGATTGTTGAAATATGAAACAATTTTATTTCTCTCTCTTACAAAAATTCACTAACATTGACTGTTTGTCATCGTAATCACTGTGAATGTATGTACATAATGAATTCTTAATTAGTCTGCAATGTAAATGCCTCGTTCTACACATGACGGCGCTGGATTGTATATAGGGCAGACATTTATTGTCGACCACCGTTGTAGACACAGTCAGAAAGCTTTCCTTTGGACTAAAACAGCTTTGAGAAAAAGGTACAAGAAGTATATTGGGTCTATCTTTTCCTTAATCTGGCTATTGGAAACAATGGTACAGCCTAGATATTTATCGTGGACCAATCTTTTCCTTGTGACTGAAACGCTGATTCGAGGTTCTCGGAAGGAAATACTGTCGACGTTCATCTACGCTAACAAATGTTTTCCTTCTGACTAAGTAGTGGTTCGAGGGTGCAGTCCATTGAATTGCTGATGGAGAGAAATCCGAACAAGGGCATATCATATTTCGGACGGTGTTTTCTTGGCGGGGACATGAAGGATCAACCCTCCCGAACGGTTAAGTCTGCCGCCATAACGATTTCTCTCGTTGGTTGGACGGGATGTAGTTGCACGGGATGTAGCTACATTTGGTAGAAGTAACATGTTGATAGTGGGAGCGATTTATGGCATACATAATTCCGTCGATTTGATTGACCGAACCATTTAGTACATAAAATTATACACTTTAGGATCGAAATAATTTGTAGATAGAAATGAATTTCTGTGAGTACAAAAAACAGCATTTTGATTGACAGAAAATATATAAATAATAGCGATTTTTTGTCTCCCACGGTCAACCATAAGCTTTGTGTTACAAACTTGTTCAAACTTATTCAGAGTACTGGACTGTTAACAGGGTCAACTACGCCGCGTAAGATACATTGTAGTGTGATTTACCCCGAGCAATGGCGGAACTTACATTTGAAAAAGGTTGTACTCTGGTGTTAACAGCATTCGCCATACTTCAAAGTAAGTAACTCATGGAATATTGGTAAGAAACATTAGCGTTATCAACTCTTTGCTTTGAGGCATGATGATACTTTGAAAGACTCGACCCTCTGATCTCAAACAGAGAGATGAGAGATCGATACAGCAATGCCCCTTATTTTCTATAAATAGAATAGAGCAATGTACCTCTACTATGCAGGAGATAAGCGAATTATTATTGGATGAACTATTTACGAATTCATTGTTGAAGTATTAGATACCGGTAATGACCAATGCACGAATGTTACGGCTTGTAGTATACATGTATATATTGACACAATAGGAAAGAAATAACCCGAGTTAACTTGTACTTCATTACGAGATAGAGGTATAGGGTCCGTGCTATTCTCTTGGAAATGGAAATCTCTGGAAGTAAGAGAAGTAGCAGTTATATTACGCGTGGACGTGTGGAAGGATTATATTTACATTCCGGCGACTTTTGTTATCTGGCCGATGGGGTTGTATCTCAGCCTGGGGGAAAGGGGACGTGGGGCTGAACCCTTATAGCACGCTATATAGTTTGGATAATACATATCGGAATATGCAAAACAATTTAAGACGGGTCTGATTATGAAGTATCGATATGCAGGAATACCCATGGTTACCCTGTACTTAATATATGGGGCGTACACGATTTGCCATCCATCCATAACTCACCGAAACATTGTATGTATATGTAACCACATTTTCCACATCGTATGATGCTTAAATACATCACATTCGCCTGTTTAGCCTGTTCAAATCTTTCCCCCATATACTAAGCACAGAAAACCTGTGACAAGTATTACCTGGAAGCCTAGAATAACTGTTGAATCAAAATAATTGGTATTACAGCATGTTGGGATTTCGCCATTGCAGTTGTGTCCCATATGTGCGTATGCTATTAATGTCAAACTCCCTTGATAAATGATAGTCGATTGGGTGTAAATAAGAAAAGTGACACTGTATACATGTATATGATGGTTCTTCTTGTACAAAACTGATTTTTCGGTATACCTGAACCTCATGTCAGCATAATCCAAGGGGAGTTATATATGTTTGCTTGCTAGTCTGGCTCTATTTGAGTACAAATTGCCAATGATCAAGGTTATATGGCCTTATAAATAATGAGAAATTGCAATGTAGTTGGAATGCAGTTAAGGTGTATGGATAGTGAGCAATTGTAAAATATATCTCCAACTCAGGGCAACGAAGCAGCCTACTGATTTTCATATCGGTCTGTCGATACATCTGTTTTTGTTGTCTGTGCGATATCACCAGTTTGTACACATTATCAAAAGATCAGGGAGAAAATTATTGGTTTGAAGAGTGTATATCCGTCAATATGGCTTTCTTTTAATATGATAACCGCAGTGCGTTGGCCTTATGGCACACAGTTGATGCTTGTAAATATTTTCTTGGTTGGGCAAATTCATTAGGTGAAGATAATGCTACGACACAGCCGAATATATTGCAAGTATTTCAATTTCATTGATAAACACAAATGAATTTTTTTTGTCGAAGTGTCGCAAAGCTCTGGATATATTTGCTATCCTTTAGAGTGACCTGAAGGGTATCTAACCCCGTTATGGGCCACGAACGTTTTTCGTAAATTTCACCTTGACAGGAATCACGGTGTGAAGGTGCATTAATTGACGTGATCGATATTGAAAATGTGTATAAGCAGACTTTCTATGAGTTATCGCTTAGTTCCTGCTGTCAAGTTTCAAATAAAGTATAATATCATCCGGAATATTGCAGATCTTTTGTTATATAATCTTTGGAAATGTCCTTTGCAGCATCACAGAAAAAAATCCAACATTTTTGACTAGTGTTGCTTCTCTAATTTTGTTTGCTACGCTGTTTCGACCTGATTATTCTAATATGCTGTATATTGCTTACAAACAGTACCCAGGGATGATAGATACTAAGGCTATGTCCAAGAATTCACCGTATCCGCAGGTCTGAATGTGAGGTGCCGGGGGAAGCTTTCCTGTAGCTTAATGTAGTCGCTTTTTAGTCGCCAGACGTCGTCGATTTTTCCTACCTCTTGCATATCTCTCCAATGTACCGGAAAATCAGGAAATCATTACAAATATATTTTAAAAAAAACCATTGGGTTAAATGTTACAACTTTTGCGGCTTCATGTGAAATATTTTATGCAACTGGCTACTGTTGATTGGTTGAATGGATTCTCGGAGATTTACGCCGATATTCCACTCAGAAAATTCTTAATGGAAGCGGTCAATGGGAGCGAGCTTACAAGTCACGAACAAATTGATGACAAAGGCTCAATGAAGACAAAGAAACGCGACTTCAGATCGTAGGTCCGCCAGATTGTTCTTCTTTCTTCGTGCGGTTTTCTGTTATCGATCCTGCGGTGTGAGGCATATAAGATTTGGCGATTTTATGTCAACTTTTTCGAACAATTATGGCCTAATTTACAGCGCAATTTATGATAGTAAGTCAACCTGACAAGCTTTTATTAGTTTATGTAGCCTACGCAAACAATCTCATGATGCCATAAGGATATTTTACAACCGGACAAGCGCAATGTAGGTCACAAAGTACTTCATATTGTAACGTAAATTTGCTATACTAAATGAGGTGATATGGAAACTTATCATTCAGTGTCAAGGTATGCTTCCACAAGTACCGCGAAGAGTGATACAACCTGTACGAACTCTCGTTTGTAATGCGAGACCCACGCGATATTTATACTGTACCTGTTTCTATTATGTGCGACCTTATTTCTTCAGTATGAAACCTTATTGAACCTCTTCAATGGACTTGAACACAATTATAATCAATCTCTCTTCGGGGGTGCCGCAACCAGCCGGGTTCAATTTCGTCGTGTCTTCAAATACCTTGATTGTCACTTGTCCGGTTGTTAAGGTTATTTGCTAATATTGTTTCCAGCTTCTTCTCCCATATTGAATTCAGTAGCGTTATCTCAATCATTCAAAATTGTAAGAGTGCGTAATCATCTAGTCCAGTTACTGTTATATTTGCAACGAACTATAGTCCAATACACGTATCAATAAAATGTCAACGGTTTCCACTTCAACAAATAACAATTTAACAGTTTTTTTAGTATGTACAACTTGAATACCAGGTTTGTAACGCTTATTCCTATGCTATATTCTTTGTATATATAACTTCTCCTTTGCTGTGCCAATTTGGATAGTTGAATTTCATCTTATTGTCCAAAACGGTTTGTGCATCGCATCTCATAGTCATCAGATTCAATCGGCAAGAATATAATTGCTATGGTAAAGCAATTGCACAGAATATTACTTCAATCCTGGGTTTAGCCAGACTAGCAATGAAATTCATCTAATAAAGTTGTTGTGCGAAAACCGTTGCAGTCTGCGCGAAAACATTTGCTTTGTACGGGAATGGCTGAGCTTGCTCAATTTATGCTAAACTGTTTCTTTTGTCAAAACGGATTGTTTCCTATCTGGTAATACTAACCTCTGTTTACTGTTTCTGAATTGTCTTTTGTTTCATCAATTTTGGTGTAGCTGTAATGTCAGAGAGAAACTGTATGTCGATCTAAGAACATCACCAACCATACTGTGCAAAACGAAGTAGGAGAAGTCTACAAACTACACTAAATGAAACGATCTGATTGACCGAGATCCGAAGTTTGGCGTATGTCAATCATGATTTTTTCACAGATTGGTTGAAAAATAATAAATGGGAAAATATTTCTATACCCCACACTATTTTATAACCAAATCGTTTTCATGTAATTATTTTACGTTCCCGAGTAAACTTGCATACAAACTATGCCGAAATGTCTGTGTTTTGAGTTGAGGGCCTGAATATAGTTCGAGTTGCGTTAATTTATGCAAAGAGGTCGGAAAAAGCTCTTCGAAACTTCCCGGCAACGGATAAGCGATTTTCACAGGAACATGGCGAAGTGAAATTGCCAAGCACTTTCACGTTGCACAAACGAGCCATACAGGAAGAAATCTGACTGTAACGGAACTGTTGCTACCTGCTTGGTAAGTCAACACTAACAGCTTAAAGCTCGATATGTCGTAGAATATAACGTTGCCCGAAATTGATATAAAGATTTTCTTGTTCGCAGTGTGTATAACAAGCTGACCACCATTACTCCGTGATGTTGATAATATATCATGCTTGAAATAACTCCGCATAGGGAGACGTCATAATGTATTCATATTCGAGTTGACAAAAGTAATTGATGCCTTTTAAAGTAATAACAAATCCATTGATCGCGTATGTTTTACTTGATTACTTCAGTGGTTTTGGACAAGGAGATCTTGTAAAATTATAAAGATAGTGCCACGGCACTGTAGGTCATCTGGTTGTAACTGGAGAAAGTAGCTGTAAGAAATTTTTACTAAAGAACTGCAATAGATGAGTTTCTAACTTGTCTTGTCACCCCCCCGACACTAAATGGCAACATAGTCGATTTCACAGAAGGTCGAGCTGCAAATACATGATTGTAATTGAAGGTTATGGAATAAAGGCAATTATATCATAATATAATGTGTGGTTGTCATTAAGTTGTATAAGCAATAACCAGAACCAATTTTTATTATGTGACTGCGGTCGTCCGTCAATCTGTCCGCCTCGTGTCCGGACTACATCGGACAGTTTTTAATCTACGAATATTTTGTGGGTATATGCACCAAGGGGAGACGTGTCACGTATCAAATATGTGTGACTGGGTCGTTACCATGGCACCGAGATGACCCGTATGTAACATGACGTTTTTCCAATGAAAGTTTGTTCTGGTGCGGTTCTGCTTTGGCAGGGAGATATTTCATCTTTTTGATTTACGACATAAACCACTGTAATAATTTCTGGTGAGGTATGGCCTAACCAAGAGATACCCCATCGGTCTGCGAAGACATACAAAGTGAGTGAGCGATCGGCTTCGAAGGCTGAGTGGATGATTTCCACGCTGTCTCCATTAGTAGACGATCGGTGGTTGACCTTCTGGTATTGAAATACGGAAGTTCACGCGGGAGACGGACTGACGTATCGCTTGGTTAGATCATACCTCATGTAGTATGGTATCATTTTAATTAGCCTGGATACAAACACAAGGCAGTAATTGGTGGTGGTAACTTTTATTCCAGTGCACAATGCACACAGGGTAAACAAACCGGTGCACATGTATAAAGGGTAAAGTGACGTCATATCAATGTGACATGCAACGTTTTTTATTTCATTTAATGTTACACAACAGCAATTGGTCGACATAAGACATGGAGAAATATACCATGAGAGGTCATACATATCGCTGAACAGCGTATTCTTGTCAATAAACCAATTCACCAGTGTAATAATTTAAAAAAGAACAGCTAAACACTAACCATAGTTTTATGAACCAAAGTAGCTTAGATTACCCGATACCTTTTTATTCATGCGCCGAAATCTTAGCAATTAAAGTAAGAAGTAATAAGGATATTAAAGGAATATATATCGGTAATGTCGAATTGAAAATATCACAGGTTGCTGACGATACGTCCCTTATTCTTGACGGATCTGAAAAATCTTGAAAGGCAGCTTCAATAGAAATAAACAATTTTGGTAAAATTTCCGGATTAAAAATTAATTTTTCTAAAACTCAAGTTATATGGATCGGAAATATAAAATATAGTAAAGATGAAATGAGAAATAATAGATTTGCATTATTATGTATAGATTTTGATATCAATCTGGCAAATATATGTAAAATAAATTTTGAAAAGAGATTGATTTCTGTGCAGGCACTGATTAAGCAATGGAGTAGAAGAAACTTGACACCAATCGGACGAACAACTTTTAAAAACTCTAATTATACCTCAGTTCAATCATCTATTCCTGGCTCTTCCAAACCCATCTGACAATTATATAAATAAATTAAACACACTATTCATTTAATTTATTTGGAAAAGTCCTGTCGGAAAAGTAAAAGGAGAAGTAGTGACACAAGACTATGGTGGGGGGGGATTAAACATGATTCATATCTCTGCTTTTATTGATACTCTTAAAACAACTTGGATTAGGAGAATTTTGACCCAAAACCCAAAATGGAAAACTATACTTTTGGTAACAATTACAGAAGATTACTTAATAAATTTTAGGGAGGTATATATAAGACAAAATATAGACCAATTACAAAATGCCTTTTGGAAAGACGTATTCCAGTCGTGGATTAGACTATCAAATAAAATAATAGTAGATAAATGTGAAAAAAATTACCAAGCCCTTTGTAGTATAATAAGAACACTAAAATTGATAATAAACACTTTTTTACAAAACCTGGTACCAAAAAGGGGTACGTACGGTAAATGATCTTTACGATGCAACGAGTGCGCTGCTGTCTTATGGAGGCTTTAAGAAAAAATATAGGATTAATGTTAACTTTTTACCATTCTATATTGTTATATCGGCGGTTGAGAAACATGGTGATAATGGAAATGGGATAAAGATATATAATTTACAAACCTTCCTAATTCCACAGCAAATCAAAATATTCTTAAAGAGCAAAAAGGGACCAAAAGATATGTACACAATTCTAGTGAAAAAAACAGATAGTACCAAGAGGACAGCAACGATGGAATTCTATATTTGATAATATAAATACTGAACAATGGAAACAAATTTATAAGGCTAATTTTAAAATTACAATAAATACAAAGTATCAGTGGTTCCAACATATAATAAATCAGTTTGTATTGGCCACAAACAAGTTTCTTTTCAAAATAAAGAAAACTGATTCATCTATGTGTAAGTTTTGTGCAAAAGAGGAGGAAACTTTGACACACTTATTCTGGGAATGTGAACAGGTACAAGAACTATTCTTAAAAATCAAGGGAGTATATCATGAAGTTGCCGAAACAACATTTGCCTTTAATGAACAAAAGGTTTTATTTGGAATTCTTTATCCTTTCAAGAGAGAACAAATTAAAAATATTATTCTAATGACTTTAAAACATTATACATATTCCACCAGGTGTTTAAAATGAGTGTTGACAGTTAATGCATTTAAGAACAAATTGAAAAATGTATATTTAGCTCAGAAATTTATTGCAGTAAGTGCACAAAAGGTCGAGGAGATTAATCAAGTATGGGCCTACTGGCATGAGTATTTTTATTAGTATATTTGCAATGACCAATAAGAAATACTGCGAGTTCAGGTGCTATACCACATGATGATGCGCAACATCTGTCAATATCACTATGTAGTCTTGAAATATTGTATTTCATTGGTGCGCTATTTCATAGTATTATTAGCTTGATATGTCACCTACATGTATATGTAGACAAATATCCCGGATATTTGTATAACTAAGTGTAATCTGGAATGAGAAATAATAATAAAAAAGTAGCCTAGGTTAAGTGAAGATGGGCAAGTTGTGTCCAAAAAGATATGTCAGCAAATATATTTAGAGCGAAATGAATTTATTGATACATTCATCAAAAAATGTGTTAATGACGAATTAATAAAAAAATATTTCAATAGATGAGTCTGGATATAATTAGTTATTTCCAATTAGATAAATATAATCAAGCTGTTGCAAACTACATGGATACCACTTGCCATGCCATACACAGGCTGTATATTTGGATACATAAATGTAGGTCACTTTTATACCAGAATTTTATACCAGAATTTTCAGAAGTATGTATAAAGCCATTTAGATGTGGTTGAAGGCATTGTCCCCCATGGAGTCGTAAACGTATGGTGTGATGGCACGATCATACGTAGATAAGGGGGCTTATTTGTGTGTATTAGGGTGTGTTTAAAATGGGCACAGAGGATTGGCTCTGTATAGGAGGCCATCAGACCAGTCATACGCGGAGTACCATGCAGCAAAGACACACCTCCTAACAGAACAATCATTGCCTCATCGAACGTGAGCGGTAGTGCTTGATAGCACATGATTTACCTCAACCTGTTCTAACACATAGCAAGATGTCCTTACTCTTCTTAAACAGTCAATCGCCCTCTTCTGAGCGTCATTTAATGCTTCAATGTGAAGCCTGTTGCTGGACTCCATCTTGAAGATACAACCCACGAGCATATGAGACGGACGATTCCATTGGCCAGCATGGAGAACAAATTTGAACAGGATTATCTCCCTTCTGAAATTTGCCTTTTCCGTCTGATAGGTGGTGACGTGTAAAATACATGCATAAGCATAGCGATAAGCTAAGGATAGTGTTAAGTGAAACGTGAAATGCTATAGGCAAGCCGAGGCCATCCAACTGAGTCTTCAACGTATGGTTTGGCACACGCAGGGCGGTTTTCATAAATGGTACATGTAGGCTTCACTCCAACACACAAAATCTTCAAGATATGAGTAAATAGGTTGATAAAAAGTTAAACTGAAGATTCATGAGAAAGTGTCGATTAAAGTATGATGGCGATGTCTGCCTTGCATTCTAGCTAGGACACATAGTTTATGAATGCAGGCAAGCTTGAGACTGTGATTTCAGGAAATTCAACTGTGTAAACTGAACTCACTAACACAATATATATCATTCTGCCTCTGGCATGCCATCTTATGCTGTATGATATACAATAACTCCACTTCAAAAGTTCGCAACGTGTATACTATTGTTTACAAACATCTTCCTGTATTGTATCTCACGAATCTGGTGCACTGGACAGGTATAATGTATCCCTTGAATTTCATCCAGTGGTTTCAATCTCTCTAAGCATTACCTACATTGTAGATAGCAGGTGAACTTCCAACTTGGTGTTATGGCAGTAGGCACTAGTTAGTCTTGACTGTGCTGGGAACAAATGCCCTCTAGAACACTGAATGGCTTTACGCATACTTCAGAAAAGTATTAACTTCTGAATATACTCAGTGGACTATTCAAGTATGTGGGTTACTAGATCAAGATCGAATTAAAATACTATCTAGTAACTTGACAGTAAATGACTTGATATAAATGACAAGTAAAACTAGTATTTAACATGCTTACAAAATGCACAGGCATGCACACTCTAAAATTTACAACAATGGATACAATGAGTATCAAGGCTCCAAGGATATTAAAACGTTGATTTCAGAGAAGATGCCTGTGCGGAAGGAAAAAAGAATTCATCCAAAAGACTAGCCCTTGTCTGCAGTGTGGCAGCCTAATTTGAATGGTAATGTAACTGGATAAACACTGAACATGCTTATGTGAGCATTAAATAACATGTCATTAATCATGATACTGACAACCTTTGCATTTTAAACGTACATTTATACCCATTTTTTATAATTTGGGTACAATTAAGTACATAGCAGTACTATTTTAAAAAAATGGGGACAAAAAAATCACATTTCACATTGTGTACATCTTGAAAAATACAGGTGATAGCTGAGCAATATTGTAATATTGAACCTGATATGTAATAGTAACAGATAGATAATTAAAGAAGTTACTGTGACTCAAGTTACAGTTTGTGCGGGGCTAAATGTTGATGCAAAACTTTTCTCAAAGCATAATGTGCAACAATAATAAGATATGAATAAAGTTATATGATAATTCTAAATATATTTGGATAGAATACACTGGGTTTTTTTATCATGTTTGGTTACAAACAAGCGCTGAATGAGCGCAAAGACCTCCGTCGAGGCAACAGGGTCAGTAGGGCAATAGTACATCACTGAATAGCATAGGGCCGGATGCCAAGCTCAATTTTGCATTTGTTGACGTGAACTTCACCAATGGTAATTAACGTGAGGTTCCCCACTAGCATGTCCAGCAAGGGATGTGGAAGTCACATTCCCCGCAAATAATATTTCTTTGATTTCACGTGCTTGAAATATTGGGGTATGGAATAGAGTATATTGATGGAAAACCTGGAATACTGCTGGAGACATTAGGCCCCTTCCCACCCACACCTCCCCATGAGTGGACACCCCCACCCAAATCCACACGTTAGTGGCAGAAATGAGACCCTGTGTGCCTAGTTTTACCAACTTGCTTGTGATTTTATGCTATAGGCCCTACACATCAACACTTCATATTTTGTACGTGTACAGTATAGCATCCTCATTAACAGAATCCTCTACAAAACACATCTGATTTTACCGACACTTCGTTCTGATCTGTCTCAGCATCATGTGTGGATTCAATGGGCTCGGAATAATTTTGTATACTGGTGGTTACAGGTCACCTTCACCATAATGTATCAATTACCATGGACTTGTACATGTATCACATTCATATTGCATGGTGATGGCTGATGAGAATATTGCCAATATGGAACAAATGGCTGGATTCCAGCGAATATAAAGTTCATGTTAATCATAAACAACTTACAATTAATAATACTATCAAATAATTATGTATATTCCTCGTCGACATCAATATAATACAGACAATATTATGACTGAATCAGGGTAACAGATATCCAAGGGTATATAGGTCTACACTAAACTGAAGGAGATCCATGATGCGTATTATATTATGTTGTAAAACTTCACTTGCTAATCTCGATTATGTTGCTTATTGTGAAAATAAATGAAGTTATGAAAATAAATTTAGTATGATTGCCCAGTATCCTCAAATTAGAAATATCTTCAGCAGCTAAAGTTAAACCAATCATAACAATATATAACACCATGGTACTCAGGAAATGAAGTCTTTGTTTCTAGAAGCTAAATCATTTCTGACACATTCAAGTCCTCACCTGGTCAAGGGAGATAATTTTGTAAAAAAACAAAAAAAACAAAAACAAATATAGATCCACACTGGCGCAGACCAGAAAGTTGTATGACCTTTGATGATATTTGTGAAGCATGCTGCAGGACTTCAACTTTCATGAATCTGAAATTATTCACACAACCCATTCTACATGATATTTTTGCCATAGCACCGATAAACTAGATCCCTTCATTTATGTGGTCTAGATTCAGGAGCTATTGGGGGCTGCAGGTTTTGTAAAAGTTAGATCCAATTATTCTGAGAGAAGGAATGAAGTCCGGCATGGTTGTTTTGAGGTAAAACTGGGCATCCTTGAAAATGTCTGACCGATTGACACATGTATCACTCTGCCGGTCATCATTACATGCGTAATGTTTATTTCCTGAGGAATCAGGCGGGGTGGAGGGGGGGGTTGTGGCCAATCACTGACTCTGATGCTTATGTGCTTCATGACCTACGTGACAGGTTTATGGACTTTACAACATGTTGGCAGAAGATTATTGTATCTTACATCAAGTTTATGGCTGGAACTATGAAATAAATTTAAAGGTAAACATATGCCAAAGCATTGTACATGTATATGTGCTATGTCGCTGTAAATTGCAGGATTAGTGGTCTGTGGACTGCGTGGTACAGTTACGGGCAGCGGCACATGTCTGCATAAGTTTTTCAGTGCTCTCCAGGTAAATGCCATGACTGGAAATATGAAATTAATTCAAAAGTAAACATGCCATATATGACATTGTACATGTATAAGCTTATACATGTGACATGTTGCTGTGAATCACACGTTTTTTGGCTTGTGAACTACATGATACTGTTATGGGCAGCAGCACATGTTTGCAGAAGTTTACTGATGGTTTCCCAGTCCGAAACAGGCAGGGAAATATGAATTTGACCCAAAAATCAACCGGACTATTACACAAAAATACTACAATATAGTACATGCTGTTTGTGTTGAAGTTTCACACAATTTGGATTTCACGGATTACGTGACAGGTTTATCATGTACGACACATGTTGGCGGAACTTTATTGATTGTTTTCCAGTCCGAAACAGGCAGGAAAATATGAATTCGCAGAAAAAAGCAAACCTGCATTTTACATAACAAAGACATAAATTTGGTACATGTGCTGCGCGTTGATAAATCGCACAATTTTGATTTGGCAGACTACGCGAAAGTCTTATGGACTACGGGGCATGTTGGCGGAAGTTTTCCAATGCATTTCCAGTCTCAATCAAGCATGGAAATATAAATTTGACCCAAAAGTAAACATGAATTTTGAATAAAAACAAAGAAAAATAGCACATGTTGTTTGTGTTGAATTTTCATACAATTTGGGTTTCACAGACTATGAGACAGGTTTGCCATCTACGTTATATATCAGTGGAAGATTACGGATACTTTTTCCGGGCCCAAACATGCAGCAAAATAAAAAATAAACGAAAAATAAAACATGCATTTTACACAACATTACAAGTATATGGACCACGCTCCCTTTGTTCGGTTATTGATTTAACGACTAATTGGCTATAGTTCGATGGAACGAGACTGACCTGCGTTAGAACATATGTCATAGAACATGTTCGCATAGATCTGGAGTAATGAAACACTCTTGAAAACAAGAAATGACTCAAAATACAAACCCGGAAATGGAAAACAACAACATGTCTTGGTTTGCGCGACCTTGGTGACCTTCCCACCGTAAATTTTATTTCGGGAAATAGAGCCTAATAACGTGTTTGCTGGTGGAAAGGGAATATTTCCTGCCTCCTAGATTTTCACAAATGGTTCCAAAAGGTTTCAAAAAGTTTCAATTTGGAATGGAGTCTATCGGGGGAGAGAAGAAGCGAAAAATCGCATTGTCCGTCTCTCCAAGCTGGAGGGCCGCCATGTTCAATCTCTCGGTGGATGCAGGACAGAACCGGATAGCTCTGGTTTCGAGATTGAGGTGGAACCCGACTACAGAAGCAAGGCCCACTGCAATGCATTGCAATGGGGAACCCCATTATTTCAATTGTGTCCAAAGAAAAAGTGCAAGATTTCGTCGGGAACCATGACGATCCCTATCGAAAATACTATGAGTCGTGGGTTCCCCATATGATAATTATTTGGCGGGAGATTTCACGTTGCGTTCCTAGACCTCCGTCTGATCGACGGAGGTAAAAAGGGTGAGTGAGTCACCCCCAAACCACTATCACTGACTATAGTTCAAATGAGATTTCTCTTCAAATTAATTATGCGGGAGAATTCATCAAACTTTGGTTAAACAAAGTACATCCATAGCAAAATATCTGTGCAATATTGAAGTTCATTATCACGTGAAATTCTACATGGCATAAGCTAATATATAGCGGCCCTATTTGAACTCTACACGAAACTTGTCTCTAGGATCAAAGAGAACAGCCCATCATCGATGATGCCAAGATCAGAAAAAGTGCCCCAGTATCTTTTCGGAAGCCATTCTTGCCTATACATTTTACAAAAGAAATATGTGTAAAAATCGGACATACAAACCAAAACACTACTTCCTTGGCAATCATTTTGAATTGTTCCATGATCCTTTGCACCTAGGATTCTGTACCATGATATTCTATGATATTTAACAGCATCATATTCCCTGAGATACAGAGTACATCTACAAAGGCCATGGTTTCAGATGAACTATTTGTCAGTTTATTGATACATGTTCGCACCAGCTAATCTGATTTGCTTTCACTTTCAAATCAATTAAATGGTTCTCGGGCACCGCAACCTCAATAAAAACGTGCCGGTCAGTCACTTTTATTTCCGAAATTCCAGATTGGTTTCTGACAACAACAACAAAACAACCTGTCCTTGATTATATTATAACTTGAAATAACGTCTACTCAGTTTGAAACATTCTATTTTTTGTTGAAACCTATTAAGAACATATATCCTCCAATTATCTTTTATCTTTTAATTAAGGGCAATGAGAAATTGAGTTCAAGGTTTGCAACATCCAATCATCGAAAAATTGGACAATACTGTAACCGGCGGGGATAACTGTGTAGGATTTATTCAAAATAATAATTAAAAAATAGGCAGGATATCCCTCTTGTTTAAACTATATCATCAGTATTTCAATGGAAACAAGGTTTTTTTTTAAATGGAGTGAAAATTATTAATTATTATTCATTAAACCTCAACATTCATGACAATTGTTGGTATTGATCCATGAAGCTTTTTGTGTCTTTAAATGCATAAAAACAAACTGTTTCCCGTGCACAACAACGACAAGTGATTATTTTCTCAATAGAAATATCTACGTCAAAGTGACACATTCAGTAAACAACGACAGTTTGCAGGAATTGCACCTCGGTGTAATGAATCGTTAATTTTTTATTTTTTTGTTATTTTTTTTAATTTTTGTTTTATTTTAACTAAGAAAAATAAAACGAAAAGCCTCATGCCTCAACTGTAAGATTTCTACAGTATACTGCCTGAGAACATATTTATAGTTAAATGGCCTTATATATCCACTGTTTATGGATTTATCATATTTAAAGGTTGCTGCATTTTCTTGTTTAAGTGGGATTAAAGCATCAAATCTTTACTTCACTCTTTTATTTACAATCAAACGCTTTATTTCAATTGAGAATGAAATGTTCTGTCTTCTCTTTTTCACGACAGTCTACTGTAGTAAAGAAGAACACAATTGTAATGAGATCATATTGATTTCTGCTTTCTCTTTGCCATATGTAATGGTGCCAACGCATATATAAAGAAAAAAATTAAAATAAATCCGCTCGTCCGCCTCAGTTGGGGGAAAAATGCCGGAGAACCATTGTATTGACTTTAGTTAGCCTATAATACCCGTTCATCCTCGAGTCTGGATTTTAAACGTGTATTTATCATGGTTATACATATCTTTTCAAATGAAAACATCTCAAAAATGATCAATCCATTTTTATGTATTATGCCAGCCTTCTGAAATACTCCAAGGGCTCTAGTTTCAGTCCAAAACATTCAGCACAATTATTTATTAACGTATTCTTCGGAAATATCAACCTAGAAAGACTTGTGTGCAACCATCAACCCACGTTTATGCGATGGATGATCGCCATGTTTTCCATATTGATATTTCAATATGTAAACTGCAAGAAAAATCTAATTGTGCATGTTGAGTTGCATGACAATAAATCCAGTCAAATATGCGCGCGTGTTTTGAAGCCGCAGGAGCCCTTTCCATTTATGCTCATTAAATAACATCTATATTCAGGTATTTTGTCGATAGTTCTCTCCAGAAAAAGTAAAATACGGGCATACTGACATGTTTATATACATGTAACGAATCGATTCATAAAAATAGAACTCTAGACTAAACCTGATATATATATATTACATATTAACCGTTAATGCCCTGTATTTCATCTGTCCAGCAACTCGAGGGGTCAGGATCACACCTGCTTACAGTGAAATAATGACCAATGATGGCGAACATGAAGTAACTCTACCGTGCTTATACAATACGAGTAGCACTGGCAGCTTCCACATAGAATGGTACGTGGAACTGCATATAACGGTGATGGGAGTTGATTCGAAAGGTGAAATAACTGCAGGGGAAGGCTTCGCTGGTCGTGTGCAGAGAGGACAAAGTGCATCGTTGATACTCAAGGATCCCAAACTAGAAGACTCTGGACCGTATACATGTGAAGTGATAATCCCGGATGATGACCCGGTGTTAGCGAAAGCCATTGTTAACCTTACCGTTAGAGGCCGAGAAGGTCGTAAGTATTAAAAATACTCATACGTTATTTGCTTTTTGCCCAAGTTGTCGAATGCTCAAATAATATTAAACATATTGTCAAATGGATTTCGCCTCTGAGATTCCACCAGAATACAATCGTTTTTGGGATTACATGTATCAACACAATTACAAATCGGGATTATCAAATTGGGCTTTCTCTCTTTGAATCTTAATGTTATGTTGGTATTTGTTGTGTTTTTAGTGTAACACAGATTGTACGCTTGTGTGTCTTTATGTGCACTCATCGAATGCGACGTTCAACATGTAATTTTTTAGTGGACACACAACTTATGTTCTCGCTCACTGGCAATATTCGGATATCTAAGACCAGCAAATAGACTGAAATCATACATGTAGCTGAGATACCATCACTCAATGTGGTCAAGTGTGGTCTTGAAATGGCACATGCCGTCGTGGATGGTCACATGCAGTCTAGATTTGACACTTGCAGTTTTTGTACTGCATTTCACGTCTTCGAATAGATTTCTTGAATAGTGAAAAGTCATATTGGGTTAATTCGTGTGCAAAACTGCATGTCTTGAAGCAACATGGCATCGAAAGTAAACAAACTCTTCTATCTTGGAGGTAAATTAACGGTCTTGAATTATACGATTGTTTCGCTTTGGCTTTACATATTCCTTCCATTCTTATGTGATGAATATGCAAGTAACCCGGTGGGGAATCTGGATGTGTATGTACTACACCTTCAGAAGAATGTGGTTTGAACTGCCTCTTTGTGGCGTTTGTTCGCCGAACTATATTAGAAGTGCTCGTTCTGGGATTTCGGTCTACTAATGTCTTGCTCATCCCGAAGTTACAAAAATTGAAATCTTATCTATAGTTAAAAATAGTATTTCAAACACCAGAAAGGAATTTTGGGAGTACTGAAAACGTAGTTCACTGGATGATTCTAAATAAGTCTGTACTGCAAGTCTTGGTACTTCAGAACACAAATATTTCGATATACCGGTAATGTAAAGCCATGGGGGTAGTGGTTTGAATATAAAGAGATAGTCGCCAACGATGTAAGTAGTACACTTGTTAATCCAATAACTCGAGATTCCTAATCTGGTCATTTGGAACATTTTCATGGACGGCGTATGTTTTGCAATATGCAGATTCCTTGATTTCAACTTAAATTCAATTTCGGAATAGTCTAGTATAGTATACCGACCTCCGTCGTGAGATTATGGCCAAATTGCAGGCAATGCTGTCCAAAAATGTTGATAGCATACCGCAGAGATGTCCTCTCCACTCTTCCTTATATTTGGAGCAATACCGGCTGTTGATCTGATAAATTACCATAGATCTGACGTCTTCGCTGTTTACAGATGGAAAAAATCGAAGCGTAGCATTGCCGTAGCTATTTTAGGTCAGAATTAACTAGGCGCCTGAAGTAAGTTTGTTCACGATTTATAAGAAAAAATCCTCAATCTTGAGGATTTATCAACAAAATTATAAAATAAACTGAAAGCATTAACCCATGAGCACAAGTTAATTCTACTCCATGCGAACAGTTGGAACACTGCCTTGGCCTTTCCGTTAAAGCCCGGGACGACGAAGATCTCAAACAATTGTGGTATATCCCTAACTACTCAAACCACATAATTTTGAGGAATGCGTATTCGCTATGACGAGGATATTAACTATAAAATATCACGTCGTCTTTCTGACATAATCGGAAACTGTTTGTCATTACTTTGTATCAACCTAGGGATTTTCATCAGGACACCATTTCAAATCATCCCTATAACTGATGGTGCCCCGAGGGTGAGACTGCCGTGTGAATTCAGGACTAGCAGCTCTGACCGACCATTCATCAGATGGTACCGAGGTGACACGGAAACTGGATTATTTTTTGCCGAAGTCAATACAGCAGGAAAACTGAAGCCGAGAGGAAACTTCACTGGACGTGTTAAATACGACGGGAAAGGCTCCATATTTCTACATTCTCCAAAGGTTTTCGACACTGCCAACTTTACCTGCTCAGTCTGTTTTGTCGAAGATGCTCCATGCTCTACCACATCAGTTGTCTTCCTGAATGTTACCCAACAAGGTATGTCCTTCAATTTATATTGATATCCCCCTGCGTTCAAGTAGAAACATGTTTGCTTAATTTCTATCACACGCATGTATAGCCTTTTACATTCATTGCGAAACCTTGATAGAAACAAATATGAGTTCATAATGGACTGATAGACAATGGGAAACCGAATTGACGGGATTCATCGCAACGATGTCTTCTGATAGTCCAGCGTACTCTGCAGACCTGACCGGCTCCAGCTTCGTCCAGCTGAGACGGCAAGCCCCAGCTGTGTGCATACCATAATGAAAACATAAAATGTCTGATTTACCGCCAAACATTAGAGTATTTCAGAAATAAAGTAGGTATGAGCAACCTATTGTCAGGTAGTCGCGGTTTAGCCACGATGTTTCTGATTGAATTAGCTCCGTACAGGTTTTAGGCCTTAACGATCCGGGTAAATATTTGGCCATGTTTAACCGGACACATGTGGATTGTGGTACCAATAGTACTTCCTGTCTCTTAACTGGGTCTGAAGTGTGTCACTCGTAGATAGATCGGACATCAATAAAACTAGATTCACTTAACGTATTGTTTGTGACAATGTGTCATAACTAGGAAAACCATCCATTGGTGAGTAATATCACGATTATTTGTTAATATGTGACAAATATCCAGCTGCACAATAACGTACTTGCAACCTCAAATCCTGGAGTCATGCATCTGAGGCGCTTCAGAGTATACCATATTACACAACATTATAGTACCATTTATCGGCCTTAGTTCCAGAGACGGATAGCAATATAGCATACCTCAAATGGATAATATATCATATACATCTGTTAAATGCCGCCATATTGTGAAAGTACTCTGATATGTATACATTAAAAATTAACTCGAATACAGCCACTTTTCGAGTGATATTTTTTCACACACAACACACATTTAATGATATGGCTGGTAAAGCAACAAGCGTTGCACAACTGTTTACCATAATGGTGTATAAAGAATACTCATTCAGCAAGCAACAGAAAATATTTGCGCCCTTGTAAGCATTATACGACTGCTAAGTTAATCACGGACTGGCACTATCTCTTTCTGGTGAATTACTTTTGAGAACATTCCTGAAGTCGCATTGTAGCAGATACCAATGACAAAATTGAGGCAATTGTGCCATTTAAGCAGTTGTCAGGTCTATGGCACTACAGGCAACCGCTAATTTCATAGTTGTGACAAATATGTCATAACTGGTAGATAAACTGCATAATAATCTTTTTTCTTTTGCTTTTTTGCAGCATGCGGTTCTCCAAACAAAGTGATATCTTGGATCTGCATTGTCTTGGATTCTCTAATAATTGTGACTATCATAACATGGGTTATCATTGGAAAACTAAGAAAACAAAGTATTGGTGAGTCGTATAACGATTATTTGTTAATATGTACCAAATATTCTAACGATATAGAACTACAATAACCGGGTCCAATATTCCGTATATCCAGCCGTCGTCCATGAAGAAATTTCCCGTCAATAATCGATGTATGGACAAATCGGAAAGAGCAGTTTTATCCCTAAAACAGGGAATACCCAGCTAGAATATATCGAAATCCAATGCCAATTAAGCCAAGGCTAGTTCATGGAGTGCATCTCATAGTGCAGATACCTTGCTAGAGCATTTATCATGAATTACAAGCGTCTACTCCGTCATTCAATACTCAGCCGCCGTCCATTAAAGAATTTCCGATCCCACATTCCAAAGACCAAACATTCCATATTCCATATAACAGCATTAGCATCAAATTAAAAAGGAAAACATTCATAGTATACATAAACATAGGTTAGTTTCCTTCAAGAGAGAGGCGGTCAACAGTTTTCAATGATGTTCCAAAACTATCAAATCCGCATCGCTGGTAAATGTATTTAATCTATATGATTTCGTTATCTCAGTCACGCTTTGACTGTGTCTGTTCAAATGAACACCATGGGGATCTTTAAGTACATGCGTTCATACGGTCCAAGCCTCGGGTTAAGCGGAATTAGACAGAAGTTACGAAACGTAACGGGATCTATCTTGCACGCTACGCTCGTATTTTGCCAAGAGCATGCGATATGTATCGCCAAATTTGAGAAACTTTGAGTGGAGGCGCTTGGTGGTATAGCCCTGTTTTATCAGTTTTTCTAAAAATGTTTGGTGACGTTGATTAAAATCGACACATTTAACAAAGGATCTAGCAAATGCTGCTAGGCGAGACATGTATGCACCATATGCAGGTCCCACTGGAATATTGTTGTCCAGAAAATGATAGTTTACGATGTCGAAATAAATTCAACGAGAAAGAAAGCCCGCTTCATTTTTATAGAGATATAGGTCTAATTATGATGTGCCGTTCGGGCTATCTGTAGTTTTCTTAAAATTTAGTGAAGGTGGATATATATCCATCACTGTGTCATTTATATAGTGATTATTCACAGCGAGAAGATCGTCTGTATATCGTTTGGTGAATGAGTAGAAACGGGCTTTGAAATGATCGGTTTTTGAAAGCGCCTGCATATAATCGGAATCATAAGAGAACAGATATAGGTCAGCCAATAGGGGTGCACAATTAGTATTCATTGGAATGCTTTTTGCCGCGATCATTGTTTGACCATTTTACCTCCTGAAGGGCCCTCGCTACCGGGGTTGGAGAAAGCTTTGTCGTCCAGCTTGTAAGATCATCTATGAATCTAGCCTTGTATGGTGATTTATGTATTTTGAGAGTCCAGTACACTTTTGATATATCTTTATGAGTGGTTGGATGACAAATGCCTCTTTTCTTGAGAGAGGTGTTGTGGTAGTTAAATAAATCTATCAGATTAACTGCAAATGAATAGTATATTATTTGGAGCTTTGTCTGCTGAGGTTATGACGAATTTACTCTGGAGATTTGCAAGAACATCTGGCGAGCTGAGGTTTCTCAGTGCATGTTTTGCTTGGGGAAAGATACTTCTGTCATTTTGGTGGATTGATTTAACGATCCTGTTCTTGGTGAGTTCCAGCCATTCGCCGAGTACTGTAGCTTCAATTTTGTTTTCGTTTGGACCACTCAATAACACACTATTCCATTGCAGCCAAGCCTATCTTCTGGTCGACTTTTAAGTTTATTCTTCTCGGCTCTCTATATTTAGATCCCTACATCATGAGTGTTTTTTGGTCTTCATCACTCTCTGTATCAAGGTTATCAGTCACAATATGTTTGCATTGTGTATAGATAACGTTCGACGATTCACGATCACAACTAAAGCAACTGTGACAACTGAAGCAAAACCTTATCCGAAATACGTATTCTACCGTAATTACGTCAAAGTCTAATGAAATCGACGGCTCTAAGATAACTAATCAGAGCATCGACTCAGCGATATAGACATCCTTTTATAACATCTCGACAAGATTACAGACTCCCAGTAACAGCCAGAGTCAGTCATACTTTAACTTTTAGCTACCCGAATGTGAACCGACAACCGACAGGACAGAAGTTAGGATAGGAAATGTAACGATAGGTTTTCTTGAATCTAGGGTCCAACAAGCTTTACTCTCAACTACCGTTCATTTATGCACAGTTTATTTATTTCCCATGTTGCTATACAATAGAAATGCATATAGTGTGAGCTGACCCACTTTAAGCAGTTCCTGCGCCAGAGAGTTTAGACAGTCAAAAAAATATGCATTCGTCTGTTCGATACATCGACGTTACACATAAAGTGCATGAGGTTACGCTGTTCTGAGTTCACCATGAATACATTTTCGTCGCAGATTTTGATCTGCAGAATTCCATGCATGTACCCTATCTAGTATACTATAGAGATAAATGCAAAGTATAATATACATATATTTTAGGAACAATAATTCGTTCTCTCACCCGACACGAAATAATAGAACACACTCACCTAACTAAGTTTGATATGTTTCAACTCCTCATGATACGTTCTTTCTCCATACGTCGATTTTGTGAAATTCCGTCGTTCTAAGGTATTTCCAGAGCGATTTGTGTAGATCTTCAAATTACAACACATATAAGTCACTCAACTGGTACGCTTGACAGAAAATACACGCCCTTCGTGTCACCAGTGCGCATGCCCGTATCATACGCGATCATTGGCTGGCCCTCAAGATGCCCATATTATGTTCTCTGGAGCGTGGGTGCTTCAAACCAGAGAGACAACACGTGGAGCAACACCATGGTTGAAGACGTGGGTCTCGTCTATTGGTCAGTATTTGAATTACATTGTTAGTAATTTCACGGCCTGTATTCTCAGTCGAGGTACCAGTTGAGTGACTTATTTGAAGATCTTTACACGGGCCTCTGGACATATGACGAAATTTCACAATATATTCGATGCATGGCGTACGATTATAGTATGAGGTTTCGAAGTCTGTCCAACTCGATTTGGGTATCTTATACAGTTTTGTGTTGGGTAAGAGAGCGAATTCGTGTTTCTAGCCTATATAAATTATACTACATAGGGTATAGGCATATATA
>JAVTVY010009672.1:0-44466 GCA_036873755.1 Hanleya hanleyi
TCTGTTTTCTTGTTTTCAGCATCCCCGGCACCAACCCGAAGCTTTGTCGTGTTCTGGGTTCTGCCAGTATCTATACCTGGTAGGCTGCATTATCGCGCTCTTTGACTGTTTTCCACAGGTCGCGATAGCAGTAGTATACGTCGGAGTCGTCAATGCTCATAACCTCATTGCCGCTGATTTTGATTGTTGTCTTCTTTATGATTGCGCGGCCCAAATTCTGAACCACGGTTCGATTCACGTCGGATGATTTCAGTTCGATGTTGAAGGCGAGGCGGGCGGTCCCCAGAACGATAACATCGTTCGTTCCGAGATTGGGAAAGCGCACCAGTAGCTGTTGGTTCTGATCGATAGTGCTGGGGTTGTTTGTGATCACAACTGCCTGGCGAACCCCCTTGATCCCAAGTGGCTCGCGAAGTCTGCGGTAGGGATTAAGCTTGCGACCGTATTGTGAAGAAGCCATCTTGTTGAAGTGATAAGCTGTGTCTATTCAATATGGCGGACTATTCAATATGGCGGACTATGATTTTGATACCGGCCATCTCGACGAGACAGAAACGAGGGACGAGGAAACGAGGGACGAGGAAACGGACGATGTCGATTTGTCAACAGACAGAGTGGGCCCTTCGGTCGCGCAAGCGCAGGAACGTGAGCGCCCTGTCTCTCTCCAGCGAGAGATGGTCCAGACAGCTGTCGATGACTACTACAACTACCACCAGGCAGAGAAGGGGGTTACTCCCAACCTAGGTAGGGATTACTCGAGGTTTGAAGTCACGACTGACGGGAAGCTGCGCCTTGTGGCTTACCCCAACTTGGACTTAATTAACCGGAGTACAGGCCGACCTCTCTCCCTGTCCACGGTAGCTGGGAAGCGTGGCGGTATCAACGCGATTCGGGATGAACTAGGGTTTACAGACTGGCGCCGTAAGGCATCGGAAAATCTGCCCCCTCAGGCTGTGGTAGCTCTACAGACAGCGAGCGAAGAACTTGGTGGGGCTGCAGCGGCGGTCGAAAGCGTTGAACTCCAGGACCTCGACGGAAGAGCCAAGGTAGCCACAGACGCTGTTGAGAAAATGGAAACGGCCTTCACGGACGCGCAAATCGATGAAGTCCTCGGCACCATGAGCGACCCCCCTTTAAATCTCCGAGAGCTGCGTGGGCTTGACAAAGCCCTCCAGACCATTCGGGGTGAGCTCACCAACAACCTGGCCAAGCTGTCAGCATTGGATGACCGCATTGCTCTCGAGGAAGGAAAACTGAATGAGACTGACGCAGATGACGCAGACTCTCGAAGGCGCGTCGCGGAGCGTGTTCGAGAACTCAAGGATGAGCGGGCCGCCCGCCTTGAGGCTGCAACTGCCAGTCGGGAGGCTCTTCGCTCACAGATTAACAGAATCCGTGAGACGATAAACCGCGTCCTGAACGAAGACACTACCCTGGCTGAGCGACTTCGCACATTGTTCAGAGAGCAGGGGGTAACCATTGTTAGCATCCTCACTGCGCTGGGCTTAGCCGTGTCCACGCTAGTGCTTGCTTTGACGGGCGGGGGCACCCCGGCCCCAACACCGACTCCTTCCAAGCCAGGCGTTCCGACGAGCGGGACTGTAAAAGAGTGGGTCAAGAAACACCTACACGCCCTCGGCCGAATCCTCGCAAAGCTTGCCGGAAAAGCCGCGGCGGCGCTGCCCGGCATAATTGGGAGCATTGTTTCCTGGCTTCTTAGCCTTATGGCGAAAACTGCTGGATGGCTTGCAGAGAATATGTTGTCCTTGGTTGTTGCGGCTGCGGGGGGGCTGCTTTATGTGGTGACTCGCGCCTGGCTAACGAAATAGCCAAATGGTCACCAGCCCAGCTACGATGACACCGACGATGATTGCGGTCTTTTCGTCGTCGTGTTGACTAGCTGGGACCGTGGAGGCAGCGACATCTCGCGAGGAGTGAACCGGCGCGGTGGGAACGGCATGATCCAGCGTCGCGGTCTTGCCGCTCGCCGTGGGAACAGCATGATCCAGCGTCGCGGTCTTGGCATGATCCAGCGTCGCGGTCCTGCCGCTCGCCGTGGAAACCACTCCCTTTTCTCCCGTATCTCCTTCTGTGTTTGGAGGAGCGACTGTTGCGCTAACGTCCGCGTTCTCGCCCAGTTTTTGATTTTCTGTTGCAACTACGATCTCATTGTTGTAACCGGCGATATGGCCTATGCGGAGCAACATGTCACTGGGCGCCATGTACAGACCGATTCCGAACACATAGTTAACTTTGGAGCCTGCATACTGCAGGACGTCTTGGTAGCGTTTTATCGCTGATGAGAGGTCAACTGGAGAGGAGACCGCATCCTCGATGTTGGCGAGAAACTGCTTCTGCGCGTCAAATGCTGTGCCCTCTCCTAAGATCCGTGTGCGCGTCTGAGCCTGGGCGCCGAGGATGGCCCATACATACGTTCGAATGGAATCATTAACACGCTCGACGCCTGCATGTGTGAAGCCCTCCGATCTGTCCAGCATGAACGTTGTCCACGCCTTGTCAGCCTCCGATCCCTGCGCAATGTAGTCAATGTGAAAGTGTTTTTCCGGTAAGTAAACGAATGCCAGGTTGGGTCGTACGGTTTTGGAAGTCGCATGTAGCCTGCGTGTGTGGCATAGAAGTAAATCGTTCCTATCCCGCTGTTTTCGCTCTGCTGCTGTCTCCAATCGGCATGCGGCGACACCCCAAACTCTGCACAGATGCGCTCATATGCTCTGCGGTCAAATGGATTGTTAAATGCCGCCCAGGCGTCGTCTTGAGGGAGCGGGGCCTGGATCTCTTTTAGGATCCGCCTGATCTGAAAGTAGACATGAAAGGTGTAGAGGGCCCGGGTGTGGCTAGCAGTTCCTGCGCCAGCGGCTAGGTGGTCGCTCACAGACACGCCGCAGCCGGTCGTGGCGCACCACACGGCGAAATTCAGCTGATTCTGCCAAAACTGCAAGGGATTAGAGCGCCATGCCTGAACAAGCTGGTCGCTTTTCACTTTAGGCAGGCAGTATTTCACAAATACATCAGGAAACTGGGCCGCAAAGCCACCACTTGCTGTGTTCACCAGGATGTCTTGGTGAGTGAATGTCGTCCCAGTAACACTCGTTCCAGCGGTGTACACCCCGGCCGCTTGGTAGGTGGCCTTTGTATTGAAGCTAAAGGCGTGTCTATTATCCATGCGCAATCCTTGCTGGTTTAGCACTTCGTGTGGCCGGCTACTATGTTTGTAACACTGAGCAACATTCAAAATGGCGCAGCAGTCGACCTTACGCATGCGCTCAAGAACCAAAACGGACAATATAAAGTAGCACTGCTCGAGCTCACTTTCTACCCACTATGGGAGAACGTCCCAGCCGGAACTAGCTTCTCTGTTGACGGAAAGCTTGTGGCTGTCCCTAGCGGTTATTACAATGTCTGTTCCCTTAATAAAGAGGTCTTCAAGCCACACGCGAGCCTGGAGATAAACCATGCCACCGGTCGACTGACGTTGACGACCGACAGTAGCATACAACTGTTTGGCCTTGCGCGGCTCCTGGGATTCTCAAATCCTGACAGTATCCTGACTGGGATAGTGCAGGGCGACAGCTTCCCCACACTAGCACCCAATAAAGAAGTGTTCGCTCACCTGGGTGAGGTGAGCACATCGCACAATCTAGTGGGGAAGGCAGTGGAGACGGCTGGCACAAGCACTGCATACCCTTGTGTGGCCTACCCTTCCACTCTTATCAGAGCTATAGCTGTGACCGGTGAGGGAATAAACTGCGGAAAAACCATTTCTTTCCCTAATCCACAGTATAAGCCACTAATATCTGGCCCTATCCCACAGCTAACGTTCTCCCTGTTAGATAGATCAGGTACACTTGTAAAGACTGCTTATCTGAGTGTAACTCTGGGTATTCATGACAACGATGGTTGAATCCGCTGGGCCCAGATGCAGTGATTTAGCCTTAAGCGATCTCGCGGATACCGAAGGGTTTGGCGGTTTAGCGGAGAAAACTAAATATGATGCAATGAAGAACGCGATCAGGACTAAATCGTTGAAAGCATCCCATATCAGCCAGGAAGAAAAAAACGCACTTCTGAAGCAAGGCAGGGAGGAAGCAAGGAAACAGTTTGCCAGGGCAATCGAGATAGAATCACGATAAACTGCTTTCTACAGGCGGATTATTAAAGGCGCCATGCGCAGCCCCTGCTACCCGGAACCTTTTTCGGCGCATTAGCATATCATGTTAAAGCCATGGCTGACACTGCAAATAAGACATGTCGTCGATCGATGGTAAAATGCTAGCCAACATGGCCTATCATGCCGCTGTCATTAGCGGCTTAGCGATAGGTTATGCTCGTCTTGGCAAAATTGTTTGGAAAGGCCCTGCCCCCAAGTTCGATGTCACCGGCTATGACGTAGGAATGGTTATTGCAGACATCGGCCTGGCCATAGCCACGAAAGACTTGCTGATTAAGCAAGGAATCCTCCCTGCCGATATATTGAAGTAGGCGCTTTATATCGCCTCTTACCCACCATACTATAACACTACGTGCGGCTATTGAATGTGTAAATATACTTCTCTCAATAAGCTTTAGGTATGTTCTACTAACACTGTATTTGCTCAAGCCTTCTGTTTGTGAATGAATGCTCTGCCCTAGTTTTCTGTGTTGATCTTTCAGGCTTGAATATTTGGGTCGAGCTGTTAAATATGTACCTCACACCTGGCGACCTACATATCGCTGTGACCCACACACCATAGTTAAGGCTGCGATTGCACAACACGTCGTCCATTACGTTAAAACATGTTGAAGATCGCTATATGCGGAGATATACGGGGCTGATCAGTCCTATATTGGATCTTATCCACTCCACATCAAACTGGCTATCCACTCAACTTCAAATGGCTCGAAAATCCGAAGGTAAGTTTGGGAGGAATAAATGTGTTATTTAGAGGACTTATTACCGTCCGTGGAAGACAGCCCAAGGCGAGGCCATGCGAAATGATAATCGGGTCTTCCAGACACGTCTCACAAAAGGGGGTTCGATCCCCACCTGACTGCTCTTGGAATGCTTGTTCCGAGCTCTTCTCACAAAAATTCTAGACTCATTTCGAATTGTCTAGGATGCCACGGAGGAGAGTTATAAGAGCAATTGAGTCCCGAATAATTATTTAATATAAAACAAGCCCTCACATGGCCATGAAGCTATGTGAAGAGGAATACGTCACAGGCCACGAAGCTATGTGACGGGGACTCAGTGAGACGTGACACACCGGTTTTGCATTTTTTGACCCCCGGCGTAGATTAACTCGCCCCCCCACCATTTTTTTTGGTATGCTCCCCCCTGGGTTTTTTTTTTGTCCTGATAATCTCTGTCAAAAAATCTGCTCTCTGAACAGATTCCACAAAAAAAGTCCGACACCCTAGAAGTCCTCTAGGCACCCCCACGCTATCTGCTGTTCCCCCAGCCTGTTCAAGTCATGCAATAATCACTTTCACCGGTGATGAACCACAGTTTGTTACGATACCATATCCCTTGATATGAAGGATCGAGCGATACCAAATTCTGTATGTTTAATAGGTGGTTGCGGCGTAGAGCCTGGGCCGGCAAGGGTGGTGGGCCGTCCCGAGGCTCTACAGAGTATGCGCCCCCCCCCCCTTGGGAAGCTCCCCGCCCCATTCTGTTTGGTACCCCCCTGCTGTCACCCCGGTTTTGCATTTTTTGACCCCCGGCGTGGATTAACTCTCCCCCTGCTCCCCTCTCCTCCCCTTGGGAAGCTCCCCGCCCCATTCTGTTTGGCATGCTCCCCCCCCCTGCTGCTAAAGCTACGGCCTTACTTTAGGCGAGCGATCTTGAACGAGAAAACGTCTTTTGGGACTCTCCGCACAGGGCTATTCTGACAAATGACTGCGAGGAGTGCGGCCTAAACTGACGAGATTTTCTGGAGTGTTTTGCTGATTATTCCTGAATCAGGCAGCACGGTTAGGCCTAATTCACCGAAGCCTAGCAAAGCATGTTTTGCAAACTGCGGCACGGGATCATAGACCTAAACGAGCACATAATTAATTATCGAAATGTACTTCGCCATGTTAAAGAGGTTTTTTTTCCTTAACCCTATCTGGCCTGGGATTTTTGGGACCTATCCTGGCCTGGGGAGGGGGGAGGGGGGCAAATGCCCCCCCCTCCTAATTATTTTTCTTATCCCTTTTTATTCCTACGAAGTAGGCTACAGATCGCAAATTGTCCGGTAATGAGTCAGTGAGTCCATACGAATCCTTTCGTCGGCAAAATAAGGAGAACCATTAACATTAGAACCTTGATTTTTGGCATGAACGTGCATTAGGGCATTGTTACCAGCAAGTTCTGAGCTGATCGAATTTGATTTGATATTTATTTTTTTCCATTATTTATTGTTAGCTCAGCGAGTGCACTGTCATGCCCATTGGGAACCCTTGGCTGTATTCTTCTCTGTGACTTTTAAGCGCCTGGGACTAACTTCGGCCGCCCAGCACTAAAGCAAAAAAAAAATGATGCGCCCAGCTCTCGAAAATATCAGTAACTTTAATGGTACTTGCCAAAATATGTCGGCATTATACGTTTCAAGGTAGCTCCGCCATGTTTTCCCTCATAGTCCACGCCATGCTTCCCGAACATCTGCCGTAAATTGTTGAAAATATTCGGGAACCCTCGTGATCATGCTGGTCGCTGTTAGCCGGTGGTATTGCGGAAGGCTACCGAAATACCAGAATCTCGCGTCAGGCGAGCTGTATATGCCACGATGCATGAAGGAAGCAAATCATTTGATCAGAGAATGGAGGTTGTTATTTTTAGCCTAACTTACAGTGTAATGTTGACACACATTCCGATACCACACACATTACGATAGTAGGCCTATCCGTTTTCACTCATTTGCTGGTCTTGGAATTTCGTTGAGATTGAAGGCATGTTATACTGCACGTTTTATATATCCAGCCTATACAACATTGCACCATTTCTTCAGTTCAGTCATTAGTTAAAAAATGTTCTACCTCAAAAAGAAATAAAAAATGGCTGGATTTTATGAGAGAAATTGCTAAATTTAAACACAACAATGACCCTATTATATGTTATTACTGAAGAAATCGATAATAAAATCATCGTTGTGTTTTAAATTCAGTAACCTATAACCACTTGTTTATTTTGTTCGTGTGTGCTTTATTGTTCATTGATTATTATTATGTACTCTCTTCAGATGAGGTACCTTGAAGTTGAATGCCAAATAAATATATCCATGGAGAATGGCTCTCTAGTGATGCCTGATTTGATTGCATTCTTGTATCTTGCATTCTAACAAATCTCTGATCTTGACCTTTCTCACTTCAAATTTGTGTTTTTTATCCAGTTTCCTGTCTTATTTAGGACTACAAACATTTACTTCTCAACTGCTCTGACAGAGCATCATTCCCTACGCTAATTTAAGAAAAATCGCATAATGCCGAGAAGGGGGGTGGGGGCGGGGGGGTTCCCCGCTCTCTCTGACTCTTCCCCCCAACACTTTGTGCTGTACTGCTGGGCTGATCATTCTCCAGGGTAATAGAAACTGAGGGCGATAATAGTTGCTACGCTAATAACTCACCAGCGGTGACATCTGGAAAAGTTAATAGTTCCCACTGTCAATTAGAGACGCTATATAAATTCTCTCATGGTAGCACACAGGGCCCCCAAGTCATCTCTCGAGTACACACTTAAATTATCTCAAACCCTATTTCGTAGGTCCAGTGACGTTAGTCACACTGCCATGTTTATGCAATTTATCCGCAAAAACTGCATGATAAATTAGTAAATATTAATGTGATGTGAAATAAAATAGTTTTTGTCCACTTTTCATTGCAGAAAAGCAGAAATTTTGAAGAAATGTGACCAAAACATAACTTTCCTGGTACCCCACGTGGCCGCCATCTTGAATTTTCCCATGATCATCTGCTCGGGGGGTTATGCAAAGAGGCTCAAAATGACCCCAATATGATAAACTAAAAAGTCAAGGAGTTTCAGCTCTCCATTTTTTGTTATTCCGGAGATAGCTCAGAAAGTTTGGTAGTATTTCCCCCCCCCCCCCCCAGGCCAGGTAGGGTTAAACAAAAAAAACTGATCACCGTTCTTGGTCGAAATCAAAACGTCATACACATCTATAGGAGGGTGGAATCAACGACCATTTTGTCGAGAATATCTGATGAAGGCCAGGATGAAGGATGAAGGAGATTGACCTGGAAAATGTACATTTGTGAAATGATGTTCTGGTTCTAGGCTATGTGAATATTGCCACCCAGCAGTGATTAATAGCACATACATATGGGAAGCTGAATCCTGCTTGGAGTTTGGGTCACACGTCAGGGGTCTGGGGTTCTATAATTCGCGTCTATCGTAGAAAATGTCTAGCAAACCACCCCCTTATTCGCTTTGAATGCCTAAAGAAATTGCATTATCTCCAAACCCGATAGACCTGATGAATAGAGAGATTATTAACGAATACTTCCTTTAAGGATGTCCGCTGCTGGTAAATCAAAGTAATTAACTTTTTGAATAATGTGTGTTTTTGCATTCATAATTGTGTAATATGAGCAAAAACAAAGAAAAAAATATAGGTGTGCATTTTTAACTGTAGGCAACATTGAGTGGACTGACCGATGCTCCATTCGATAACCCAGAAAACATACGGAATAGCACTAGTTTTGAAGCATATTCATGAAAAATTCATATAATTAGTATTTAACTTTTTCTTATATTCTAACTGTTTGCAGATAATCACAATGTCTACCAAAATTTATCAAATTGAATGGATGCTGCTGTGCAAAATTCTCATCTTGAAGGCTTTTGAAGGAAATCCTTATCTCTTAACCTAGGAAAGGGAGATCACCCAATAGGAAAAACAAGCAAAATGGCGGCCTCCAAAGCCAAAAATCACCAGCGGACATCCCTAATGACAAGTCCAGTATCCCAATCCCAAAAGTAGTACCATTCCCCCGTTTCCATCTCTGTTCTTGTACTGCATGTACCAATATTTAGGAATCTTGCTCCACAGAAAGCTTCATTGGTTTTCCAGTCACGTGATGTGATTAGATTGTTTTGTTCCCCCGACTGAGATGGTGAATCTAACCATGTATCCTGTAGAGTATGGTATATACCTTTATAATAAATCCCATAAACCCTTTGGTTAATGACGTCAAGTGGGGGAGTGTGTGACTAAATTACCACCGATTACCTTTACTGGAAATAATTTCTACTGTCTGAACGGAGTTCACTGCATTGTGACAGCTTTTTGTCGGGTACCCCCATTGTGTTTTAGGGCATTTTCAGTTTCTGCCGGGTGATTGTCTATCATGGCGGTTGGAAATGAGGCCCATTGATGAAGTTTTAGTGAAATCGCGCAGAAGTTCGTGATCTCACGCGAGAACCGAATTCGAAATTGAAACTGAGATGAGGACAGTCGGCGGTTTCGGAACCCCAAGTACATGTACCCTGCAAAAGGGCTTGTTGTGCCTGGTTATCTCGAAACCGCCAACAGAAAGCGATCGATATGTGACCGTTTGCTTCAACAGAGCTCGCGGCTAAAATATATTTCGTCTTGGCAACGTGATCTGTCTCGTGAACGCCAACGTTGGTAAAATATTAAATTAGACCAAGGTCCTCAGACTCATTTACCCAATGGATAAATGAATCTGAATTCAGTTTAGAGTACCACACAGTACCACAAAGTAATATATTTGACCGCGTTTTGCTGAAAAAAAGGGAACAATCTTAAATTGGATCTCTCATGTTTGTCAATACCATTTCATACCGTAAATAATAACGTGATCACAAGGTGTCACAAAGTAACAATTACCACACTTTGCTGCTAACTTGGTGGTCGCCTCGTGGGTACTTTGTGATAATTTGTGCGCAACCATTTTGAATTTACCCATGATCCTATATACCAAGGATTATGAATGTTCACACATGATTAGTTGAGAAAGAGCCAAATTGTGTCTGAACTTGTGTTTGAATATTTTTACCGGAAAATGAGATTAATATTTTGATTGTATTGTTTTGCTTCCCCGACTCGCGATTGATAAATTCAACCCAGCACCCTGTAGACTATGGTAAAGGCCGATTTATTCACGCGTGGTCTGGGCAGTTCGACTGGACATGGCAATGTCATCTTCAACAACGTCTCGTGTGCTACTGGAATAGTTTCTATGTAGATCAAACTAGGTTTCTGATCCTGCTATTCGAGTGAAATCAAGAAATAGAACGAATTGGGTCTGCATTGAACCAATATGGTTTTATCTGGATGTTGTCTGATGTTTGGTTGATAAGGGGACTACTGGTATTCTAGATCAGTTTCGATTAATTGAAACCACTTTTGTTTCACCTGCTTCTAGTTCAGTATAAAACCAAATTGGGCAAATATGGAACCACTCTGTTACGATACCACGTGACACTGATTTGGTGTACTATGTTGCCATTGCTCAAGATTCTTGTTATTATTTTGTTTTGTCCTCCTCGTCTATAGCGGCAGTTGAATTTCTCTCAGAAAGCGTTCTTTTTGTTGAATTCTCGGAATGGCACTGCAGGTTGTAGAGGAGGACCTTTTGAATGAAGGACTTCGTCTTCGATTCATCCCTGATGTGGCCCTTTTGTAATACTTTCCGAGATTCCGCTTCGTGCGAATACAATCGAAACACCCAAAATCTGGCATTATATGAAGTTCATTCTTTACATCCTTTATAGGAGAAAGGACAATGGTCATCTTCCTTTATTGGAGAAAAAACAATGGTTGTCTTCGCTAATAGGAGAACGGTCAAAGGTCGTCTTCTTTTATAGAAGAACAATGGTGGTCTCCCTTCAAAGTCGAAAGGGCAATGGTCGTCTTCCTTTATAGGAGAAAGAGCAATGGTCGTTTTCCTTTATAGGAGAGACAACAATGGTCGTCTAACATAGTAGGAGAAAGAACAATGGTCGTCTTACTTTATAGGAGAATGAACAAAGGTTGTCTTCCTTTATAGGAGAAAGAACAATGGTCGTCTTCCTTTATAGGAGACAGGTCAATGGTCGTCTATCCTTATAGGAGAAAGAACAATGGTCGTCTTCCTTTATAGGAGAAAGCTCAATGGTCGCCTGCTAGTAACGGGAGAAACTAATGTTCAGTGATGTGCTGATGTACAGCTTACAACATCCCGAGTCTTTCATCTGCCAATACCTTTCATTTATCTCGATCATTCGGTTTAATACATTATTTTGCGGGAATATTGAAGAGTTACGGTACATGAAACCGTATTATGGATGGTCGATGTTAATGACATCCTATCAGTTAATCTATATCGACATATATATATATATATTATCAAACGGCAAGACAGATTTCGAGTTGACTTTAAATATCAGGTGTAGACTATACAGGGTATATCAGGAAAAAAGGCGTTATAATTAACGGCTCTTGGGCACGTTGTCTCATCACCAAAGTTAGAATCAGAACGGTCTATGCTTTATAAATACCGTTAAAGCTCGCTGTGGGAAACCCTGATAACGAGGAGTCCATGTCTGTATAATTTCATATACCGATAGTTGTAATTGAAGAGATCCTGTTATGAACGCGTGTTGTGCTCATGTAATGAAATCGAGCGTTCTCTTCTGTGCTTGTTGTTGGTGTCACACATCTCTGTGAAAGGGAAAGCTTGTTATTGGCATATGCGCATACTTCGCTTGAATGAGTTTTGAACAGGCATCGTGTGTGATCAGGGCTGAGTAGGATTTACATGCGATTTGTTTCAGAGGCCGAATGATCCGGCTATACACATGATACAGTTCTCGCGGCCCTTGTTCGGCGTCACTGTCCGTCTGGAATACAATGATTGGCTGTGATCAATAAATGCCTCAAGAGACCGATGTGAAGACCAGACCCGAGGTAATTCATGCGGAAAACTATTCACGTTCCAGAAGTGTAATCAACTTCTATTGAGAATACGCACGCGCACTACGATTTTCCTCTGTCAGCTTCCGGTTTGACCCCTCAAGACCCCTACCAAGCACGTGCAAATGCCCAACCGTCTCACTGGGGCAGTCACCATTAAGATTTTCGTAGTGTAGTAAAATCGATGTTTGTAAAACATTCCAGTTACTTTTCTATTCTGCTTAACACTCTGTTGACCTAGCGTTAAAAAAAGACACAGAGATTATTTTTGCCGTTTATATGAGCAGAGCATATGAAAAGTAGTTCGCTCATGTGCAAAGCTGAAGTTGTTCGGACGGATTTAAACTGAACCGTGTGAGCGTGAGTTTTTTCTCTATACGTCATAGCCACGTCGTAAAGGTAATCTTCCGCTATTGGAGAAAGTCATAGTGGAGGGAACAAATTACGCATCTGCTGTGGGGAGATTGGCAAGTGCCTTCGACGCCGTGTGAATGAACACATTGAACGAATGGTGAGAAAATGAACGGTGATGCATTTGTGAGAAGAAAATGCTGCAAATCAAGAACGACAACCTGCATGTTATGGCAATTTCTCCCGACTCAGGGAAGTACATAAATAAAATAGTCCCCAAATATGTAAATATGTATAATGGATCACGAAATCACAGAAGAAATAGTCCACAAACCGGTACCAATCGATCGAGAAATCACAAGTAGCCCCAAACATGTATAATAATGGACCAGGGAAGCGCATAATAAATAGTCCCCGAACATGTATAATGGATTAGGAAAGCACAGGAGCGACAGTCCACAAACGGATACCAAACATGTATTATGATGGATCATGGAATCACAAAAGAAATAGTTCGCTAACATGTGTAATAGATTAGAGAATCACAAGACAGATTTCAAACGTGTATAATGGATCAAGGTAGCGGAGAAAAAATAGTCCCCAAATCTACCTGGTATGATCCGTGGCGTGTCCGACTTCTACTCCTCCTCCTCCTCCTCCTCCTCCCCCGCTTTACTCACTGCACAGCGGGTCGCATAGGTGTGGCGCGGGATAGGGTGGGCCGAGAGACTTGGGGTTTTCACTACCTGAGATTCCATGAGTCAGGCTAACACCCTACAGTACAATGGGTCGACTAAGCGGGTCGCATAGGTGTGGCACGGGATAGGATGGGGCGAGAGTATGCCGGGGGTACTGGAATACTAGTATGTATAATGCATTAGCCGATATTAAGTTGAAGGTGGAGGTTACCAACCACAACAAAAAAAATGATATCATTGTGTCTAGCAAATTGGCCTGTCTTATCTCTAGATAGATATATTTCCACCACCATTAATGACATTTATTGTCGCCAGGATGCAGCCGACGGAATGTCATGTCAGCAACATCACCATGGAGACAACATGGGGTGTGTCATGGAAATATGCCAAAACTTATTGTCATTTTCAGTGTGGTCACGGTACTTTCTTAACTATTGTAAGACGAAATATAAAAATATTCCGCTAACCAATTTAGGTAACTTCCGAGATAAATATGGTCCAATCGCTACAATCGGTCTGCTATTGTCCGAGATATCCCTGACAACTCAAATGTAATCAATATTAAATCCTATCTCCTCCCCCATCTGGATATGTCGCTTGTATGATCTAACCGGCTTGCAGTAACGTGGGTGTCAACCAGTCCCGAGAATTCTGTATAGTGCTTTGAAGGGAACCTAATGGTAGGGACGTTTTGGTTGGCACAGCCGAATCAGACGCCACTCTTTGGGGTTATCTTCTGATGTTACCGCGCTCCAGCCAGTTTGGCGACATAAAGCGGGGTAAAAATACGGACTGGTCCTTGGCATAAACCTTAACTAAAAGCAGAGGCGATGACCTTATCCTCCTCCCCAACTGCAAGTAAAGTAGTTAAACTGTGGCCCTGATGTCATAAGACTATTAAATATTCATGACCCTTCGCTCTAAACATCAAATTTAATTGAAATGGGTGAGATCCTACATAGCGACATAAACGATTTGGGTGCAATGATAGGATATTAATTTATTTTAAGATTGCTGACAACTGACAAAGTGTTTTGTGACTACACTGACGACAAACGCATAACGTTTGGTATCAGCATCTTTTGAAGTTCTTTCATCATCATTGGTACCGATTTATTAATACATTGATAGTCGATTATTTATGAAAAGCCGTCTTATCATTTATCCCTCTATTTGGGAAAACTCTAGCGATCGGGACGATACCCTCGCGAAGAGACCACCGCCAATATCGCTTGACTTAAAATACATCTGAGGATTGACCGAAACCGCCATGTTGAATAGCGCTAATCCGTCGAATGGTTGGCAGCATGGCGTGACAGGAATTGATCTGAAAGGATAACGTCAGACCGGCGTGAGCTCAGAAGTCAATTTCTTATACGAAATAACTGAATATGACTCAACAAAATTAGCTAATTTTGGTGTGCTCTAGTTTAGAATGACACAGCTGCAGTCCCGATTTGTTCTATGCTTCCAACTTACAGTGACATTGTGGGAAAATCCAATGTATTTCATATCCGCTAAAAACAATATCGGCAAGTCTGGATGCCAAGATGGCGGTCCTAAGATCCATTGACTGACAGTAGGTGGACAATCCTGGGCCCACAGACACACGTTTATTTCCAAATACGGTACATCTCCGGTTTCTTTTAGCAACTTGCCCTGAACATATTGATATATTCAACCCAGAACTGTATGGCAACGCTTTGCAGCAATCAATAACGAATGATGAAAAACCGCTTAGTAATTTGATTTAAAAGCATCCCAATAAGACCTTATTGCCGTAGATGCATAGAGAGTAAATCGATTACATAATAGCCCATTTTCTGTCATTCAGAAATGGTGGAGCAAGGATAAATATTAAGTAAGCTCTTGTATGTTAAAATCGATAAGGCAAATAATCATAGTATTTTCCAGCTTTAAGCGTTGATAATTGAACCGTGATCTTTAGAAAAAAATTCTCTTTGAACTAACATTTTACAAAAACTCGAACGAAGACCCCATTTCCTGTGTAGCAATATGTCGCGTGCCATTTGGAAAACAGCTCTATGTTCGCGTCTGTCCAAGAAAATGTTCAGCTACCCAAACGTTTATTCGCTCCGAATGCCTAAAGAAATTATACTATCAGTTCACGTTATAGACCTTACGAATAAAGATTACTTAAAAAAAATCCCCTTTCAATGAAAAGAGTAATGCAAAATTTGGGCCTTCAAGACCAAAGATCAGGATCAGAATCAGGGTGAGGAGTGCAGGCTGCAAGAAGTGACGTCATCACCAGAAGTGTCTTTATCACGGAAAGAGAATTTATCATCGGAAGTTACCACTCGGCGCGGTCTCGTACTATAATGTAGGATACAGTGCTCGACCCGCACTGATAGGAATCCATATTGGCATCCATGTTAAGACTTCGTTCATACACAGTATCACACCGAAACTCCGAGCAGCGCATGTCCGCTGTAGGACTTCCGTTGCCATGGAAATCAGCTTGAGATAGAGAGTCAGGAGAAATACCTTAAGTTAGATGAGATAATTCGGAGCAGAATCAAGGGAATATTCAATACACATTGTTTTATCTTCCGATAAGAGAGAAATACATCGAGAACCATGTGAGCGGTCGCAAATGCGGAAGTTACATCATCACTGGAAGTGATATCATCACTGGAAGTGATATCATCACGGGAAGTGATGTCATCACGGGAAGTGATGTCATCACTGGAAGTGATGTCATCTCAGGAAATGACGCAACACAATATCAGAGTGCAGGATCATGACCAGAGAAACAATATCAGGAACGATCATGCAAATCATGATCAGTGAATAAGGAATAAGTAAAGTTAATGAATAATTAATGGTAAAAATGTTAGTAAAGGTAAGAAAAAAAATAGTAAAGGTTAAAAAATACAAAAAGGGGCAAAGATAAAAAAGGAGTGATGGTCAACGAATGAGTGACACCGGTTTAGGTTCTAGAACTAGATCAAGCAGCACGTAATAATGACACCTCTCAGCTTCAAGGCATTGCTTTTGTCGCGAATGATCGGTCGGGAATGACAACCGGAAACAGCGGATTTAACGCGAGTCAGTTGCTTATAATTAAACAAATGGAAACTCCGAATAATGTCAAGGCAACGTCAGCAAAAATATATTTCGTTGAGTAGACTATACGCATTATTAGAGAAAGCGTCGAACGCGTAACATCATAAGATTCATACGTTTGCGATGTTGATAAGTTGAGCAAAGTTTACGTGGATCAGGCTAAAGCTTTCGTGAGATAAGAAGTTTATTACACTGAAAGAAAGGGACGTGACCAATCATCGAATTTTCATAAAACCTCACAGGTTATCGATACGAAGGAATCTCGCTTATAATCCCCATGTGAAGTTGGTGAGTTGGCGACGAGTTACTAAGAATGAGAGCTAACGCGACTTCTGGTGAATACTAAATTAGATCCATTAACAGCACTTACATAACGCAGTGGGAATTATGTCCGTAACTGACATGTCTGCAGTCATCCCCACCTTACCTTCTCTCACACATTAGAAATACATACATATAGTTTCATATTAACATAAACAATGTGCTTCAATTTGTAAACAAAGAGATGTAGGTTTTCCAAAGAGTTGTACAACATCACCTCCTTTTTTTAATATAAAAAGATATTTAAGTTGACGATATACATGTATTATCTTGACGGAATGCTTGATTGGAGGGAGGAGAGAATCCTAAAGGGATGCTTAATTGGAGGGACGGATGTTTGAATCATTGATGGAAGGGACAGAAGATTGAACGGGAATAGTATAAAAGTGAGAGTCAAAAGACTTTTGAATCAGTCTGTGTCTTAGTAGCGAAAGAGTTATCATATCCAAGACACTAACTTGCATGATCTATCAGAAAATGTTTACACGTAATGATAATATACTGAAGCACGTTCGTATGGTACATAAACAAGAGATTCATCCTAAGCATTCAACCATGGCACAACAGAGTATCAGAGTATCCTTTTACCATGATAATCAGCGATCCAACCGGTTGTGGGAAAACATCATGGATCATCAAACTTTTAGGGCGTGCTAATATTAACCCCTCTCCAACACGAATCGCATGGTGTTACAGTTGATAACTGTCAGTCTATGAAACTAGAAGTTTGACAAATGTAAGCTTTCTTCTCGGCACACCTCATGACATCAACGAAGTGAATTACTTCGACCCTACCAAAACCAATGTTATCATTCTTGATGATATGAGAGAACAAACTCGTTGACCTTATTTGAAGCAGAATCTCTATCTTCGATGCAAGGCATCTTGAAATATTTACCCTTAACTGTCAATACAGTTAATACGTTCTATTCAATAATCCTATTAATAGACAGCAAATTCTGACGTTCGGGAGATGAATCTTTCTTCGAAATAAGCCTTAATTTATGGGGAAGCTACTTCTCATCCAGATGAGTATCATTTCCTCGACTTAAAACGACAAACAGCAGAGAATTTCAGCCAATTTATCAACATAGCAAACGTATTAATCTTCTTTCCACATCGGGATATATGTTTAGTAGTGACGCTCTGATGCGTTAGACGGTTTCTACTCGACACAGTTTTATGTTTAAAATATATTTTTATTGACGTTATCATAAAATTATTTGGAAGTTTCCTTTGTATACCTACACGGGTCTATGAATTTCCCCGCAGCAACTGACTCGCGTTATTCCCGTAGCTTCCGGTTGTCACCCGGATCGTTTTTTCGCAGTGCACACAATGTCTTAAATCGGGTTCTCGATATGCTAGGAGATGTTATTATTATGTAATGATTAACCCAGTTCATATATCAGGTGATCAAATATGCCTACAAAGCGTACCTTTTGCAACACATATCACGAGTCGTTAGATTCTTGGTATGTGCTTTAGAATAGGTTAACCGGAAGACTATACCGTGAAGTCATGTGGCTCTGTCAGTATGTCGGCACCTCTTCCCACTTCCCTTATATATGTGTTGTAATTTGTACCTGTATATGGTGGGATTCTGCTGGTGGACGTTTCGTCTCCTAGGCCCGCCCCCTGTACAGACCTTTTGGGCTTTGATATATGTTGGCATTTGTGGGAAGTTGATGCTAGGTCGACATCGGGCCTTACAGACTAGTATTTTGTGTTAAATGCCGTCATTTTCATCTGACGACGATACAGCTCACCAATCCCCAGTGTACGAGTTGTCACAACGAAACACCTTACCAATTACCAATATACGAGTTGTCAGAGCATTTCCACCATAGCTCTCTAGATTTGTATCTAATACCGCTTATGCCGGTGCTAGGGGCCGTGTGGTCATATCATCCAAGTTGTCACATGCACAGGTACAATAAAAGCGTACCCGAGATACAACACATATCACGAATCGCTAGATTTTTGGTATGTGCTTTAGAATAGGTTAACCGGAATACTATACTGTGAAGTCATGTGGCTCTGTCAGTATGTCGGCACCTCTTCCCACTTCCCTTATATGCGTTGTAATTGTTATTCTTTAACAATAGTCATGGGATCAAACATGGTCGACGATTCTTTACAAATTATAATTGCATTGTCAAACATGGTGGTCGTATATAGGATTCTGATTGAACCGTAACCAGGTTTACTCATTTTGTACGTTTACTCATTTTTTTGCATTGATAATTTGTTTTACCTTTACTCATCTTCTTAGCGTTACTCATTCATTTTACCTTTACCTGTATCCATTACCTTTCTTCTCCTATTCAATTAGTGTGGTTATCGAGCTTGTTTTACAGCTGCACTCGCTGGTCACCTGGTGTCGTTCGTTTCTGTGTTTCCATTTTATGTGGGTCAGGCAATTGCAGGCAGGTGCTTGTCAAATATGCCACCGTAACTTGATACTGTAACGTCGTCTGTGCTTGCAGGAAAATTAACGGGAATATGAATGAAAGACAAACAGTATTTGTTAGTGTTATTCACGATTACACACGTCCTTGAGTAAACAGCAGATTGATTGATGAGTCGCCTTTTTTAGATTCGACGATAGTCTAGTTTGACTGCCATCTTGTCTTTCATTCGAAGACTGGCCGGCGAGAATCAAGTAACAGTAGGCTTATGTCAATTTCACTGGTAACGTGTTACTGTGCAATGTAGACTTGCGCTGTGTCTACACGCCCAGCACGATACGAGGTCAATTCACTCTTGGACAAAATGTTCTTTTCAGAGCCCCTGTCAGTCTATATGTTCAGCCATTGGTGGCCACTGGCTCGGACACAGATCTTACGTACATTGTATATTAACACTACCAGATATGGAGCCATTATTACAACACATATAAGGGAAGTGGGAAGAGGTGCCGACATACTGACAGAGCCACATGACCTCACAGTATAGTCTTCCGGCTAATCTATTCTAAAGCACATACCAAGAATCCAACGATTTGTGATGTGTTGTATCTCAGGTACGCTTTTATTGTACCTGTTCATGTGGCAACTTGGATGATATGTCATTGCTACCAAACTTACTACCCTGTCTCCGAAACGACACAAATTTGAGAGACACTCCTTGACTTTGTAGCTTACTTGCATAAGCCCTGAGCAGAGGATCATGGCTAACTTCAATATTACAAGCGTCCGTCATTCATTATTCAGCCGTCGTCCATTAAAGAATATCGGCGTCCATAATCCAAAGACCTATTCCATATTCCATATAACATCATTAGCTCAAAATCCAAAAAGACAATCATAATGTACATAAACATAGGCTAGTTTAAATTTCCTGCAAGGGAGAAGCGGTAAACAGTTTTCAATGATGCCGGAAAGACATGTTCCAAAAATATCAAATCCGTATTGCTGATCTGTATTCGTAATCCATAGGATATTCGTTGTAAAGTCGTCATCTAGAGAATGACGTATCTTAATCACGCTTTTATTGTTGCTGTTCATATGAACACCATAAGGATCTTGAAGTACATGGGTTCATACGGTCCCTAGCTCCGAGTTGAGCGGAATTAGACACAAGTTACGAAACGTAACGCCATAGATCTTGCACGCTACGCTCGTATTCTGCAATCAGCATGCGATATGTATCGTCAAATTTGAGAAACTTTGAGTGGAGGCGCTTGGTGGAATAGCCCTGTTTTACAAGTTTCTGCAGTAATGTTCCGTGACGTTGTTTAAAAGTATTATGGTGGTCATTGGGGTAACAGAAAGGCGATGTTTTCGTCATTTTTCGTGAAAATATTTGCTCTTCTGGCGATAAAAAAAATGCAAAAATCTGACCGAATAATCGTCCATCAAATGCCTTCTGTGACGTCACTGTGACGTTATCCCAGCGGCCATCTTCAATGTATCACATTTCGTGGTAGAACTTGGTCCAAGGGTATAGTGTTGTAACTTTCAGCCTCTATGTCCCCCTCTCCAGGCCTGGATAGGCCACAAAACTCACAGACCTGGTAGAACACATGTATACATAATAATTTGTTATTGGGGACGAGGGGCATGGATCAACATCCTGAAGTCATCAGGAGGCCGTTCTATAAGCCGGTTACAGAACAACTCATTTTTCTGTGTGGCTGAGTTGTCCTGGTGTCATTGGATGAGCAAAACAGAACATAAACCGTTCCATATAGAACCGAATCAGTCTAAGATCGGTGAAGTCAAGTGGGGTCAAACTGGTTCCAAATAATGCAAACTTAACCCCACCAGTCCTGGGGGCAACCTACCAAACTTCCTACCATATCTCCGGAACGACAAAAAATGGAGATCTGACACTATGTAACTTTGTAATTTGTCATATTAAGATCATTTTGAGCTGATTTGCTTAACCCCTTGATCCAGAGGATCATGGATAAATTCAAAATGGTGGTCTTGTGGAGTACCAGAAAATTAATGTTTTCGTCATTTTTCTTCAAAATTCCTACTTTTCTGCGAGGAAATTTACTAATTTTTCATGCATTTGTTCGCGAAGAAAACATAAATAGAAAATTAGGAAACACTGACCGAAAAATGACTCTTTTGTAAATGACGTCACTGTGACGTCATCAAAGCGGCCATCTTGAAATTTTTCTTATACCTTCTGGTAGACCCAAGGGTATGATGCGGTTGGTTTCAGCACCCTATAGATCAAGGGCTAAGATAAAATATTTCGGGGGGATGCGCGGAATGATGGATAAAACGAACAGGTCAGATCTGTACGATTTATTAAGTTATCAAGTTATTAACCACTTCCATATCGAACCAAAACCCAAACTGATTCCAGATAAAACTATTTGCTTCCATGTCGGTGTGGCTGGTTTTGGTTCTTGGCTTCATCCGAGCAGCGCAGAAGGAACGCAATTCATTTCCACATAGAAACAGTCGTTTATAAGAATATACACGACATAGTTGATCTGGATATGTTGATGTTCACCATGCAGTTCTGTCCAGACCACACGAAAACCAATTCCGATTTAACCAGTTCAGGCGACAGAACAAAACAATCCAATCAAACAAAACGTGATCCGAAAACCAATGCAACTTTCTCCTGAGCAAGATCCCTAAATATTGATAATATAAGACTGAAGATGGAAACTGAGGTGGAGAAGGGTCTAACTTGGGAATTGGGATACTCGGCTTGTTCTGGAAAGAGATATTATTCATCGATTTCTATTCATCGAGCCCGAGGAGATAATATAATTTCTTCGGTCATTCAGGGCGAATAAGCGATTGATTAGCGCGACATTTTCTGGAATAGACGCGAATACAGCCCCTCTTTGTGAACAAGACGAAACCTATACGCTTTCAGGATGACTTCAGGATACCACGCCACATATCGCTCAAAAGAAAGATGGCGTCTTACCCAAGTCTGAAAACCTGATGAATTGGGGATCTTTCTTCGATATTAAAAGTAATTTCTTCTCTAGGTCCTGATTCGATGATGGACGAGAATACTCAAATGCTTTAAATATTTGCCGTATCGCTTTCAGTGGACAACAGCTTGCGTGTAATGCCGCGAATGGCATTTTATTTTCTGTCGAACCATTTCCGGATTGCCGAAAACATCCTTTTATGCAATCGATTAACTCTCCGTGGAACTGCAGGGTCAGTAAGCTTTTATTAAGAAGATTTCGCTCCTGAATTAATTTAAATTTCTCATTTTTCATTAGTGATAGTTAAGCATCTTTCTCTACAATTTAAAGTTGTTCAAATCGGCCATGTCCATCGAAGCGAGCTGCTAAAACACTGGGTGTAGCTAAGCTTAACATTAAGCTATGTTAAACTTAGCTAGATTTACGAGAGTTTTTGAATTATCTATCTTCACACACAAGTCGACTGCTCCGTGCACACTTCGAATTAGCCTGGAAAGATCGGACAACCGAAAACATTCATATCCGAGGTGTAAAGGACCACGTATGTTTAGATGGGTAAATGGCCCCAGAACAGGTGCGGTAGAAGTGCCAAAAATAAAATATTGCATATACAGGAAACTGTTCATTTGGCATGATGTACAATATTATATTGTATACTCAGAAAATTTTCAAGGCACTGAGTATCATCATTCCCGAATAACAGGGCCGTGAAGAAGTGCATTCGTGCAAAATCGCAAATTTTCAGGCAAAAACGCCTCATATTTCTTTCTATAAACATATGAAGATAAACGATAACCAGAATTAGCTTGATACAGAATACTCGCTGTTCCAATATGTAGTCGCAGACCAAATCTGTTTCTGGTTATCGTTTATCTTCATGTGTTTACAGAGTACAATAGGAATTGTTTTCACCTCAGAATCAACTATTTTGCATGAAAGCACTACTTCACAGCCCTATTACTCGAGAATAATGACACTCAGTGCCGTGAATTTTGTTCTGGGTATACAATATAATATTGTACTTCATGCCAATTGAATAATTTCTTGTACTGGAAGTGTTTTATTTTCGTACTCTGTGTTGCACCTGACCAGGGGCCATTTACCGATCTAAAGATACCAGGTCCTTTCATCTACAAGCCAGAGACGAGCCAATCAGAACATACGCAGCGACTGTGTGTATAGTAACGTATTCTCTCAGTAGTTACGTCATTTCTCCTAATATGGCAGTAGGGGAAACCAGGTATAAAGAGGACAGCCAGTCAATAACCCATTCAAAAGGCACATTTCAAACTTCAAATTGATTCGAGGTCAATGGCAATTCGTGGCTATCTATAAGTTCTTTTGAACAGAGCCGGCGAACTGTTATACCAAGGCTAATCTGGAGTGTGAACGGAGAAGCCAAATTGTGTCTGAAGATGGGAATTATTCATAGGTTCATAAACTCACGGAGGCAAAACTCACGCTGGGAGAAGGGCAGTAGATTAGCAGTTATTTATCCATGGTATCAATTTATTATATCCCAATATAAATAATATTACTGACACAAATTCGTTTCATATGGACTTTACGTATTTGTGTCAGTAATAGTATTGATTGTGAGATTAACTGAACACCTGTACAGTAGAAAGTCGGAAACGGCTCGTGTCTGTGCCCATTCGACGTTGATTACACCTCTGCGGCGTGAATTGTTTTCCGCGTGGGCTCCTTATAGACTGTGTATATTGGCCTCTGAAGGTATTTATTGATCAAGGGTCATCATTGTTGGCACTCTTTATCAGGCTGACGGTGCCAGTGAACGATGGTTCTATAAACGATATATGAGCGGATCATTTTTCCTCCGAAACAAAATCACACCGTAAATCCAACAAGACAACGGGCCGACATGATACATGTTTAAAACACATTTAATCGAAATATTAGCATATGAAAATCAAGATTTTCCTTTCATGGTGTGAAGTGACACCATCCACGGGAGAGAACGCTCGATTTCTTAACTTTATCACAACACACGTCCAGAATAGGATCTATTCAATTATGTGAAACTCGACAGGCCGAAACTTCCCGTTTCATTCCAGGTAGTGTGGACGGTTTGATTGCGGCCGGTTGAGATTGCAACATTAATGATAATGGTACAAAAAATAGACAATATGTTAACGAATCGTTAATTTTAACATTTGTTGATCCGGTTACACCTGGTATAGCCTAGATCTGATTACTCTGAGGATCAAATGCTGGGACGGAATATCATATTCTTTCCAAGAATTTGATGCTCAAAGTAACACATGGTATTCAAATTAAACCAACTAGAAATGTTTTCTGCAGTGCTTTGTAGTAACTACTAATGACATGTCGCCAACTAATGTCCCAAATGCGTCATTAAAAGGCGACTCTGCATCCAGAATGGAAAAGATAGCCAGTGTCACTCTATACTGAGAGAAATGTGCGCCGATTTGCATTGACGATCTTGAGTTTGCATGAATTGACGGTTTGGTATAGGTGGTCTTTCTTGTTAACGTTAATCGTTCAAAACCTGGCGAAATTACGGAGTCATAAAAGGGACAAGCAATTTGTTATTTTTATTATTATTATTATTATCGTGCTCACAAAATAATTGTTAAGTAGTGAGCACGAGATAACTGTTAATGTGTGAGCGCGTTCAGCCAATAGACACTTCGTGTTATCTCGTGAGCACGCGATGACTGTTAATACGTGAGCATGAAATAACTGTCATTGCGTGAGCACGAGATAATTGTTAAGTCGTAAGCAAGAGATAATTGTTAAGTCGTGAGCACGAGATAATTGTTAAGTTGTGCGCACGAGATAACTGCTAATGCGTGAGCACGAGATAACAATTATCTCGTGCTCACTCATTAACAGTTAAGTCATGAGCACGAGATAATTGTTAAGTCGTGCGCACGAGATAATCGACCAATAGAACAGAGGTATCTTTCCGTCATATTTGATACAGCTGCTTGAACGTGCGGATAGAGAGATAAGGTCAGCCAGTCGTCGATTGGCTGAACGAAATACGTCACTGAACTAAAAATAGATAACCTGCGAAGTGATACACTGCAATGTTTTTATCAGATATATAAAAAAATGTTTTTTATCATACATTTTTACCAGATTTTTGTATTAATATTGCACCAGGAAAATCTAAATGAGATGTGCGTGAAATTCAGGTTGCTGTGGTCTATTAATTTCAAGATATCATTTGCATTTGCTATCAGTGGCAAGACTAATGCATTCTTGTGCAAATCAACATTTGGATTTAATTAATTCAGAAATATAATTGGCGGCTCCATAGTTTTAGAGATAATTTATCATTGAGTTGGCCCAGTGATTGTCCAGGTCAATTATTTCGTTCGCACGACTTGACAATTATCTCTTGCGCACGGCTTAACAATTATCTCGTGCGCACGACATGACAATTATCTCGTGCTCGCGCATTAACAGTTATCCCATGCTCACGAATTAACAGTTATCTCGTGCTCAAGACTTAAGTATTATAATCTCATGCTCACGAGATAGTACGAAGCGTCTATTGACTGATTATGTCGTGCTCACACATTAACAGTTACCTCTTAATCAAAAAAATAAATTGCGTGCCCCTTTTACGGCTCCGTACGACATAGATGACAGCTTGATTTTTTTGTAAACCAAGTCCACTTAGACCCTATTTCGTTGGCACAGCGGGGGTCGCATACTGTACCGGTGTTCAAATGGTTCTCGTATCAACTGCTTTTTACCGTACGTTCATTGTAATCTCTTCTAATTGACAAACTCCACCTGCTGCCAACGACTATGGAATGTAACCAATATAAATGTAGCATACATTTTTTAGCATAATATATAATATATCAGAACAGAAAAATAGCACGGCGAGTGGAAATAACAGATTTGATATGAACCGAAATCAGATGATAATATATTTTCTATTAACTCGAAGACGTGGTGCTCTTTGAAGTCATTTATTAAATGCGAGCGAGGTAAATTGATGTGCTCGGATGATACAGGTGCTCGTCAAATATTCCACCGTAACCCGATCCTCTTAGTTCGCTGTTGCGTGCAAAAACGCAACAATGTGAATGGAAGATAAACAATATTTGTTAGTATTATTCATGATTACACGTCCTTAAAGCAGACAGCAGACTGATTGATATTAATAGGGAAATCAGTAAACTGTGGCATCGGCTAAACCGAACATGATGCACCTTTGCTGATACAAGGACGGCCTCATTCGCGACTGATCGACCGATTCCGTCGAAGTCATCTGACCTCGCCCATTAATGGTGTATGGATTTTAAAGCTCTCAACTGTAAACCATGATCCGTCGGACGTCTGCCACAGCATATATAGAGGGATTTGTGTCCGCTTACATATTCCTCTTGCCCCCCCTTCCCCCCCCCCCTCCCTCCACCCGTAAGACCTGATTAAAGTACTCCTTTTGATTCTGCCCTCGAAAGATCCCGTCTTGTTTGAGTTGTTTAGCCTGAATACGAAGTCCTACGCCTGACATACGCTGTTCGGAGTTTGGATATATGCTGTGCTTGAAAGTAGTTTCAACATGGCTGCCAACATAGCTTCCTAACAGTGCTGGTCCAATCAGAATATCTCACATTATACTACGAGACTATACCGAGTGGGACCGTCTAGGTTTAACTGCCGTCCTTTCCTTGTCTGTAGATACAGTGACAGACACTTTCTTCGAAATTCATGCAATGCTATAGGTGAACCTTGCCACAGTCACATGGGCAGATCTGGATCATGCAAAAGTACAATTTCCAGACAAAGCTCCAGCCGTTCGTTTCTAGCTTTGCCAACGTCAGCCATCTTGGCCGCGAAAACATCTTTTGCCATTCTCCGAGCAGGGCTATTCTATCATATGACTGCGCGTTTATCACCATCAAACTGACCAGATTACCAGAAGTTTTCCGCAGATTTATACTTGAATTAGGCAGCACTATCATCATATCAAATACCATCACAGCCCTATTTACGCATGTCGCAAACAACGTACCTGTGATAAGTTATCAAAGAAATTTTCACTTCGTTACCACAGGAAATGTTAGTTTTTTGTTTTGTTTTAGTTTTTTTTTTTTTTTGGGGGGGTCTTTTTTTTATTATTATTAACATCGCATTCAAATCCTGATATCCCACATAATTGATGCTAATTCATCGTAATTCAGTTACGCCCATCGACGCCCGTCATTACGCCTTAATGCTTGCCTCAACGCCTTAACGCCATATCTTAACGCCTCAACATCCTATCTCTACGTCTTACGCCTTAGCCTATACCTCAACTAGAACTTCCTGCTTTTTCCACTCCAACAAGCATTTCCCACTACGTCTTCACGAGATTAGATGAGAGATAGAAAGAGTGATCAACTACAGCAAGTTCATCTGTGTTCATACAGTTTATTATTCCCAATGTTACATCATACCCTAGCTAGTTTATGATGCTTATTGTCTTTGTGTGTCATCATCATCATGGTTGCTCGCCAACCAGAAGACCCAATTTCAGAAAACGGCCCTTGTGATATGCCAGTCTTCGGCCATGTTCGCTATTGTCCCTCGTTCATCGTCCTAGGCGTCTTCGGGCAGTTCAGGATACTGTAAGGGCAATATGCCCTGGAACAGATTTTTGCACATTTTGACCGCATTTTCCAGAGCAACTGTGGGTGGTAACCCCAGATCCTCTTCGAAGTAATGCTTGATTTGCATACGGGCTGGATGCGTGGGATCTTTGTTCATTTCCAGCGGAAACAAGCTATACTTTTCATCATAGAGAGTTACATTACTGGTTTTCTGATGCGGTGCGCAGCAATATGTACGAATGTTGTACGTTATCCAATCCAGCGTCCTTGATCGCCGCAGCCTGGTTATTAATAGCCTCATCCCTGATATAGTCCCAATAGGTGGGTTCCTCTTCACAAAGGCTGCCCTGTGATGTAGCCTGACTTTCAATACCCGACCGTTCAGTATTAGTGTACGAGCTCTCCGTTTCAGTGGAAAGACACTCAGCAGTCTCTGCATCAAGTATCTGCCTGTTGACATTTCGTCCCCGAGGCTTGCCCTGTGTACAAATCATCGTTACTGTAGTTTTGTGATCTGTAAACATGGTGGAGAATGAAGCGCCTGGTCGGCGTCGGACCTCGCAGGTATTTATTCTGAATACGAACTTGCATTCAAAAAATACTTCTTCGCTTGGGCCGTTTTTAACTATATCTGGCGGCCACATAGTTCATCATTTTTCAACAGATGACTTGATAGGGCCATTATATCATCGTCCTGAAATATTTGTATCTAATACCGCTCAAGCCGGTGCTAGGGGCCGTGTGGTCATGTCATTCAATATGTCCACATGAACAGCTACAATAAAAGCGTGGTTGGGATACAAATCATCACAGGGATCACTTTTGATTCTTGTGATGTTTTAGAAATATGTAGTCTGAATATTTACCTGTGGGATCATATGACTTCTTGTCAATACGCCGGCATCGTTTTCCATCAGTCTTTTAATGTTAATTTGATTAGTGGGTTCCTCTGATTATGCAAAATCATCTGGTGCCGCATCATATCCTGGTGTCTGGTGAACATGCACCCACACTCAGAGCGAGTACAGCCCACGTTGAGGCGGGTGTCGACGGGCGTTAAGACGGGCGTTAACGAACGTTACAAGACGTTGAAGATTGTAAATGCCATAATGCTAATAAGTGCTCTGGGTGTCCACTTTGTAAACACTTGTTTCAGTTGGAAAAAGAGAGGATCAGGCTTAATTTCCCGTTTTCAGTCCATAAAGATCTGATTTGCAGGGTCAGCGGATTCTGGGCATGGGTAGTTAGCTGTGTTATAATGCAGGAGAGGGATGACTCCGAAAATGTTTGCGAAAAACATTTTGTACATCAATATTTCGACATATATTTATTGATCTTCAAAATGCTTTTCTTTAATATTTTCGGAGTATCCCAACAATTTTGGTAGTTTAGTTTGTATCTTCTTCGAGTAGACTTCGTTTCTTATGCAACAGAAGACATACTCGGATCACCCACTGAATGCCATACATATGGTGTTCTATTTGGGCCAAGTTTGCGTCGCGTGGCGACTTTTAGAAACTCGCCACTCGCCACGCGCCGTGGACCTCTCCGGCGCGCGGCGACTGGCGACTTTTCGCTATCTCTTAACCTGCAAAAACTCGCCAGTCGCCACCCGCCGTAAAACACGGCGAGTTTCGCTCTATCTCTTAACCTGGAAAAACTCGCCGCGCGCCACTCGCCGGATGAACCACGGCGCGTGGCGACTGGCGACTTTTGACTGTAGTGAAACTCGCCACTCGCCACGTGCCGTGGACCTCTCCGGCGCGCGGCGACTGGCGACTTTCTGCTATCTCTTAACCTGCAAAAACTCGCCAGTCGCCACGCGCCGTAAAACACGGCGAGTTTCGCTCCATCTCTTAACCTGGAAAAACTCGCCGCGCGCCACTCGCCGGACAAACCACGGCGCGCGGCGACTGGCGACTTTTGACTTCTGGAATTCTCAGGACTTTTTTCTCAAGTGCGCATGCCCGAGGAGCATCAATTATGCAGTTGCAATATCATAAATCACAGTCGCGATCTCATCGAATTTGAGGAAGTAAAAAAAATATGGAAACTGTTGAAAGAAATACGTCTTTTCATCTTTAAAAATAGGGTCTAATGTGATACAGGAAATATCAACCCAACAAAGAGCCGCTCTATGGATTAAAACAGCAATAAAGGATCTCTTATACAAAGATATCGCCCGTTTTTCACATAAAACTTACGAAGAGAGAAATTCAATCATCCAGAGAAAATGTTAGCATTTTTTCTTACTTTTTTAATCAATATGACGATGACGATCTATTCGCTTTCTTAATATTTCATACAGCATATTAGTTGACGTTGCTTTTATCTTGTAAAACAAAATTCCCGCGTCGAGTGCTTTATTGTATCTTAAATAAAGAACAATTTCAAAGCGATTCATTCTGAATTGAAAACGATATGCTGTTTTATAAATATATATAGGCACTTATATAAAAAAAAGATTAAAAAAACGATTGAAAATGTTGTCTTGGTGTCAACTTTTTAAAATATACCAGCAGATAATAACGAGAGTATGCAAGTTCTGCACAGAAACGGATAACGAGTATTTTAATAAAGAAATAATTGCACATTTGACAAAATTAGATTGCCCTATATGCGTATTGCATTAAAAAGAAACTTGTTTCAAAAAACAACTATATTAATTATTACAGATAGCTTACATCTTCAAAATTAGTCACCTAGCATCAGATGTAGCTGGAGAGTTCATTCATTAGAAATTATGTATATTTATGCACGAGGAAGAGATTTAAAATTAAATTAAATGACAGCATGTTTCGAACAAAATATTCCGATAATTGATGCTCCCCGGGCATGCGCACTTGAGAAAAAGTCCTGAGAATTCCAGAAGTCAAAAGTCGCCAGTCGCCGCGCGCCGTGGTTCATCCGGCGAGTGGCGCGCGGCGAGTTTTTCCAGGTTAAGAGATAGAGCGAAACTCGCCGTGTTTTACGGCGGGTGGCGACTGGCGAGTTTTTGCAGGTTAAGAGATAGCAGAAAGTCGCCAGTCGCCGCGCGCCGGAGAGGTCCACGGCGCGTGGCGAGTGGCGAGTTTCACTACAGTCAAAAGTCGCCAGTCGCCGCGCGCCGTGGTTCATCCGGCGAGTGGCGCGCGGCGAGTTTTTCCAGGTTAAGAGATAGAGCGAAACTCGCCGTGTTTTACGGCGGGTGGCGACTGGCGAGTTTTTGCAGGTTAAGAGATAGCAAAAAGTCGCCAGTCGCCACGCGCCGGAGAGGTCCACGGCGCGTGGCGAGTGGCGAGTTTCTGAAAGTCGCCACGCGACGCAAACTTGGCCCAAATAGAACACCATACATACATGTGCGTGACAAGATGACAACGCATGCGTTTGTGCTGAGCTGCATTTGTCGGCCCAGCTTGAGCTCCGTCACTGATACTATCTATGTTTTATCGCTGGCATCGGGCGCGCACGGCCTCGGTTTGGTGTTGTTCGTCGTAACGTCCTGGGGCCTCGACTTTAACGTCAGCTTGACGTAATGCTTCGGCTAGAATATTCCCGTAGTCGGCTTTGAATTTTGCATTAGTAAACGTGGATGCCGAAGTTCTCATGGTGAAATGAGGGAGAGTGTCCAACTGTGGAAGATTTTGATCTTACTTATGTGTTCAAACATGTGTTTCTTTTGAGCGATCGCTCTTGCATACGCCGATGTTCATCTCATGTTCGGAATTTTGAACGCAGACGCTGTTCGATCGACTTTGCTGTTGACGTAAAGCCTGTCGGAGTCTGGGTGCCAATGTGTTGTGGGCTAAAATTGCGGCTTCCTCTATCAAATATCCCGTGCGGTAAACTTTTTGACTGTGGCCTTCAACGTCTGGCCCACGTCGGCGTCAATGCTTTCTACGAACATATCCAACTCACACAACCGTGCTAAAACGTTTCAGATGTACGCACGGTAGGCTCGATGTTATAAAGTGTTTTATTAGCACAAGTGTTAATGTGTTATAGAATTTTCTTTCATGGTCATTCCAATTTTGACAGGATCGTATTCATTCTAAGCCGGTTACTAGCGATTTTATTTCATTTTTTACAACGAATGTCCCATTCGTTTGTTATGATTGATTGCAATAACAATGGCAACATAACCGGGACACGAACAAACCTTCGTTTTAAAGTGCAACGCACACATGTTTTCTTGTGCTGTTCACGTCATAAGCCCGCCTTTGCAAGGTCAATGTCATTCAAACTAGTAAATGGGCTCAGTCGTGGTTTTATTTAGCAGAAATAAAATCGCTCGTAACAGGCTTAGAATGAACTGATCTTGTCAATGTTGGACTGGCCATGAAGAGAAATTATTCAATATGCTAGGTGAGTGTTTTAGAAAAACCGGATGATTTTCTGTCATATAGTATCTGGCGTCGTGACTGAATGGTCATCTTCACAAGTCCAGAGAAATCATAAATCCTCAAAGAGGGTTAAATCATCAGTCCTCAGAGGGTTAAATCATAAATCCCCACAGAGGGTTAAACAGGTTAGAAAGAACTACCCTCCTAACAGGAGGGAAATTTATATTCACTGTGCTATTGGAAACATTGGCATTTTGGAAAAAAAACCGCCAAGATGTGAAGACTGTGTAACAGATGTGAAATTACAAACATTTGATGTCGTTTGTAATTTCTGTGGCCTGTAACCGACATCACATCAATGATAGACACACCCTTCTCAAGCGAAACCGTGGCAGTTGTTGATCTCAAGCAAATGGTTGATGTAACGGGTGGGTAATCTTTAGATGTATTTATTTATAAGACTTGATTATAATATAAAACGAATTTGATACCTCTAAATATCCGTATTTCCTATTTCATTTGCCTGTCGATCTCTGGCTCATTTCGTTTGTTAGCCAGATCTCCTAATTTCTCATCGTCAGCGGAGAAAAATCTACCTTTGTTCAGCTGATCACACTCGTGTTGTGTCTCACTTAAAACAGCAAGAAGAGATTCATCATCTGCGTCTCTCATGAACTTTTCGATCTCCGCTTCTCTAGATAATTCGTATCTGAAAGCACGTCTTGTTTCTCCTGTTGATCTCGTATGTCTCAATTGGTTTGTAAATATCTGTGATTATACATTTTCTTCTTTAAAATAAACTAAAGTTCCTACTTGCAGGATATCCATTCTATTTGTTTACTGGATTGTACAGGCAGACGAGACTTTATCCAGCCATATCAACGTCACAAAACATGTCCAGCCAATCAACGTCACAAAACATTGTTACAGAAACTTACAAAACAGGGCTATTCCACCAAGCGCTTCCACTCAAAGTTTCTCAAATTTGGAGATACATATCGCATGCTGATAGCAAAATACGAACGTAGCGTGCAAGATCTATGGCGCTACGTTTCGTAACTTGTGTCTGATTCCGCTGAACCCGGGGCTAGGGGCCGTATGAACCCATGTACATGTACTTCAAGATCCTCATGGTACCCATATGAACAGTCACAATCAAAGCGTGACTGAGATACATCATTCTTTAGATGACGACTTTACAACGAATATTATGGATTAAGAATACTGATCAGCGATACGGATTGATATTTTTGGAACATCATGATGTCTTGCCGGCATCATTGAAAACTGTTGACCGCTTCTCTCTTGCAGGAAACAAGCCTATGTTTATGTATACTATGATTGTCTTTTTGAATTTGATGTAATACTGTTATATGGAATATGGAATAGGTCTTTGGATTATGGCCGCGGATATTCTCTAATGGACGACGGCTGAATTATGGAAGACGGACTAGACGCTTGTAATTCATCACCCGCCCTGTGAAATGGATTCTCCCGAGTGGACACTTGTGCGTGTCAAGTTAACGGGTGTAGATTTCGAAAGTCACAACTTCTTCACCGTGCTGAATCGTGTAATAATTGTACGGTTATCAGTGTGTAATAGGTGTAAGTGTTATAGAATTGTTGATAGAGAACAAATCATGTCGTCTATTCTTATGCAATTTAGACAGACGACAATTTGTTTTTTCAATACCATCCGATGCAGATATATATCCTTGGTCGAATATGGCGGATGTCTTTTCGTTCGATATATTCTTGAATTTTTTTACCTCCATTTTAGAGAGGTGGTTGGTTCTCTCGAACCTGTTGAATCATACACAGCCAGAAAAATGATGTTGTTCAACACCAAAAAATGGTGGTGAGCTCAACGCCAATAAATGGTGTTCAATTTGCATCGACACCATATAACCCCAACACCCTTTATTGGTGTTAAACTGGCCTTAACACCATTTTTTAGTGTTCACATTGGTCAACACCACTTTAGGGGTCACGTCCAATTAATCGAGGCACTTTCTCGATGCCTTCGAGATGGATCGAGAAATTTCTCGGCTGAAACCTGGAGGGCAGAACCGGGGCCCCTGGCGACATCTCCCGGTTTGCTTCCGGTTCTCGAGATGGAGATGAACTTGTTTGGTAATCTCGAAGGAGGTCCCGGATTGTATATGTTCGTGTTTTGTTGCACTTAAATTGGTCGTTTCTTAGTTTGACATACGATCAGAGTGTTGTGCGGGTACCATGTTTTGGGGGCGATCGCCGTATAAGCATATCGCAGCCTAAAATAGAATCCCGGCAAAGAATTGTGTTTAAGATGTCTTTCATTTTATTAAATATTTAATCGATATGTCTATGAGCACCGACACCATATATCTCCAACACCCTTTATTGGTGTTGGCCAATATCACTAGTTGCTGTTGAGCCAGTATTAACACTTTGTCGATGTAGATTGTTCAATTTTTTAGTACAGGATGAAACAGATGAACTTCGTCTGAACATTCATCTTATTCACCTTTATCCACTTCCATGCGTCTATCACAGGCAGAAAAATGGCGTTAGGTGTTGAGCTCAACACCAATGAATGGTGTTCAGTTTGCACCGACACCATATATCTCCAACAACCTTTATTGGTGTTGGTCAAATGGTGTTGAGCCAGTATTAGCACTTGTCAGTGAACACATAAATATGGTGTCGAACCATTTTCAACAACATTGATTGGGGTTGACCAACACCATTATTTGGTCTTGAACTGACCTCAACACCATTTTTAGTGTTCACATTGGCCAACACCATTTCTCAACACCATTTTATGGTGTTGATCAACCCTCAACACCAAAAAAGGGTGTTGAGCCAACACCATTTTGCTGGCGGTGTATATCCTCGCAGACGGATCCCAGCGAATCAATCGATACACTGGCTTGCGAGCATGCTGAAAGGCTTGAGGAAGCTCTGAATACAACGTATGGTAACATTTTATCTTTTTTTCACTATTTCCGGATGACAGAAATCAGACTGTTATGCAATCGATTTACTCTTAGTCGAAATGCCAGGTCAACAAGCCCTTATTAGAAAGCTTTCCAAATTAAAGTTCTGAGCGTTTTCCACTCTCCATTATTGATTTCTACACACACAGTTTCTCTTCGGTTTGGGGTTTAATTGTTCAGACACGACCATGTTCATGGCGGCCTGTTGAAAGAACTGGGAATTGCAGTGTCTGTTATTGGTCCTGCATGGGCGGACACAGGAACTAATACCTAGAGTTCCCGGGACTCTCAAGCCTTTATTTAAGTGCGGGATGGGAGAGACATTGTAGAATATGGTCATACTGCATATATTAGCTATACAACAGTGAATTGTAACATTGTTCTATCAGATTTTATTAGTGTAATTTGGAATTAAACATTTTAGCGTGTATTTCCGAGGAATAAATTGTTTACTATAGACGAAATAAAAGAAAATCGATGTATTTTTAGGTCTCTGGCCGGAAAATATAATGGCTCGTTGAAAAAAATACTTATAATCAATATACTGAAAGAGTTATTGGAATCGGCATCTCCCGATTCGAACAACATTTTAGTTTTGGAAATCAAACGAAGTAACCAAACTTCATGCGGATAGTTTCATTTGAAAGCAGACATCTCCCATTGTTAAGGGCTTTAGCATGGATGCCTGGAATCTTATGTTTGGCTTCAACATCGAACATGACTTCAGTCGGATTCTTGCTTGCATGCCCCACGCCAATGTACACCCACATAAAAATGGAATAAATTCAACCATATCATGAACCAATTTTGTGGGAAGCCCCCACAGCCAGAAAAACGGTGTTGGCCCAACACCATTTTTTAGTGTTGAGGCCAGTTCAACACCAATAAGTGGTGTTGAGAAACGGTGTTGACATAATTCAACACCAAAATGTGGTGTTGAGGCCAGTTCAACACCAAAAAACGGTGTTGAGAAAATGGTGTTGACCCAATCCAACATTGAAAAATGGTGTTAGACCAGTTCAACACAAAAAAAACAGTGTTAAGAAAAGGAAGTGTTTCGACACCAGTTTAACGCCAAAACGGTGTTAAGAGAATGGTGTTAAAATTCCAACATTGAAAAAAACCCAAGGGTTATGTGAAACCCGACAGGCTCGCCGTTTTGGTTTACGCCAAATAAGAATGTTACCAACTACAAATTGATATTTGAATTTACTTCAATTTCAAAATTTCGAATTTCAATTTAAGAAAAATGCAATTTGAATTGCCAGCCCTTATAAAAAAATACCATGGTTTACAACAGAATGAACCATGGTAACCATGGTAATACCATGGTTGTCATAGTAATACCATGGTTTGCATGGTACTACCATGGTAATACCATGGTACAGATGTACCATGGTTCAATGTACCATGGTTACTCTGTTCAACTATGGTAATACCATGGTACAGATGAACCATGGTTCAATATACCATGGTTAACCATTTTGAACAATAGTAAAAGCATGGTACATAACAACCATGGTACAATATACAATAGTTAACCAAAATATTATTTCCCGATTTTTTTGGCGTAATGTTGTTAGTGACAAAAAAATACAATTGGAAGGATTTCAACTTACGAGAAATAAATGAATGGATGCAAAGTTAATGCCTGTGAATAAAGTTGAATGGCTGACAGAATGGCTTAGAAACCGGTAAAGTTAAACAAATGATGTTTACCAAATGTACTGATTGTAATTTGTATAAGCATGCCAATAGCGCCACGTGCTGCGAGGCAGGAGAGAAATGTTGACCTCTGAACAGTTATATATTCGGTACTCTGATGAACGCTTGGCCTAGAACAAAAGACATTCTTATTTTCCTGGCTGGAATCACTGAGGCTTATAACATGTTTAATTGTGATCTCTGCATTAATTATGGGGATTATAAACAAGGATAGAGTCTCCCCGTAGTTCCCGGAAATAGAAAGTTCAACTCCGCAAACTTTGACCCTGCAGAGCGGCTACGACGTTGGCCTTGCTTCGATGAGAAGACGTCTCACAAATAGACTGGCTGCCGACTTAGCATGCTGTGCATGCAGTTCAGTACCGCATGACAAAATTGCGTTTTGAAAGACAAGATTTTTGTAGCTGTCAGGGAGAAAAGTGATGAAAAACTTACTAGCCACTTTGCTGATGAATAAAATATAGTTTTGAATATCCCTAAAATATGCATATATGCGACAAAACTAGCTGCTGGCGAATAGAAAAGGGAAATGTGCGGATAGCTGACAGTCAACATGTGCTTCAAAGCTTTATACGATTTTCCCTAAATTTGAAGCGAATACGGAATTCTCAACTTTAATACAGGAGTATTTTTATCAAAACTATTTGTAAGTTCAGTAGTTCAAGTTGCCGAATAAATCCTTCTTCGGATTTCGCATTGTCAGACAACAACAACACGTACACTAGGCAGTCTGAAATTACGTCGCCGGGAAAGCCGATTTATATATAGATGGATTGTTTACGTCTTATTTTTTCGAATAGGCTGTTTTTCCATGCACTGAATATATCCTCTAATGTTTGATCATTCAAATCTAATAAAGCTTCGTATGAAATTCTCTATTTTATTTTGTGTTTATCTGCGGTGGTCAGTCAGGCTATTCGCCTCTTTCTCATGTGTCGATCACATGACCTGCTGGGTGAGTTCCGGTCGTCATTCTCGTCTCGCGAGACTCCCTACTGCGAGAAAGAGTCTCACGTGTAAATGGGAGCCATCCCCCCAAAATTTGGGGGGTGAGTAGGCGGCGTATGATTTTCACCGTCTGTAATTGACCTGCTGACTCCGCCGAGTTAGAAGCGAATTGCTAAACATAACGTGGGCTATATAATTGGAAAATGACTCTTTCCGTTTCGGAGCATATCAATCGCGAACAAATTATTGTCGGTATGTATACTTGGCCGTGAAAGCGAGTTATCTAATACAGGAAGTAGTTCGCACAGTTCCGATCCATTCTCAAAGAGAGCCGTGTCTACCGCAAGACGGTACATCTTCGGAATTTATTACCTATGCCAGGTTCTTAACGTGACATGTGCTTGATCAGGGCAAGGCAGTTGCAGCATTTCTGTTCTTCATTCACTACATAGTACTGTTCACACGCCCTATGATATGTACTTTTGTTGCTATCATTATGCCAGTTTTGTTGTTAAAAAAATAAAACTGAACGTTGAACTTTATTTATGGCCTACCCGTTTGAAGCAGCAGACATAAATTTAGTTGACCTAGATTCTGCATTGAAGATCAACCATTGAAACGCGGAAAACAACGAATTACGTCAATTATACCGTATTTTCGCCTGCACGTTGTCTGATCGTACTATTCCTGTTTATCTGATGATGCTAAACAATAATGATCTTGTGATCTTTGGGTTAGGTCATAAATTTTCTGAAGATGTACCATTTTGCGTGTCTACCCGCGGGAGAATAGTCCCGGTCGAGCGAGTGATGTCATGCTGCCTCGCTTTGAGATTGGAGATTCAAAAATGTCACCAGTTTACATGAGAGTCGCTTTGGTCTCCCGCGGGTAGACACGGCTCTCTTTGAGAATGTTCCGGTCGTTTGACGTCGTACGATTTGCATGGAGCATGCAAGTTTTTCGTTGACGGCGTCTGTTCCATATGAGTGAAAATTATACAAGTTGTCTTGCTCGAAAGCTAATGTACTTTTGAAATATTATCTACCAGAATCAAACTGCAAAACTTCGTTTTAAAATTAATTCCCATTGAATTCAATGTTATTCCCGCGACCGTCAAATCTCCCGCAGGTCACGTCCCATAAGATAAGATAAGATAATTCTTTATTGTACAAGCGTCAATGACTGACAGAGTACAAAATTCACATAACTATAGCAACAGCTCAATTAATTCCAAACTTACAGGACATATCATATATATCATATTCCCATATGCCGTCGGCTGGAACTCACCTAAAATGTACCACGTGACTGCACTTGTGCATCTCCCGAATTGTTGCTATACTTCGTTGATTTCCGTTTTTTTTCCGAATAGCTGATCGATTCCGTCAAGTGTGAGATCGAAAACGAGGCTTGTCATCACAACAATCATGGCGGAAGGTCTGCGAACTGTAATGGGACAAGTTACTCCATGCAGTTCTCTGTCGAACGACAGAATGGGGATTATTGTTCGCGGAGTGAGATTCTAGCATTAATTTAGAGTTCCTAACTCGGCAAATTGTTGACACTCGTTGCCCGAGTCTCCCGTTGAGCAGCACGGCGAGTCAAAGGTTGAAGGGTCCGAGATTAACAACAACAACAACAACAGAGACGTCACAAAGCCCCCATGAAGTCATTCAACAATGAAGTCGGGGCTTGCTTCGCTCTTTTCACCTTGTAATTATCCATTTTAAAAAGCTGAAAAGTCAAACCGCCTCCAAATAAGACACTGGTTCGACATCAAGTATCTCGATAACCGTCCACGAATAAGTTGACTGAACTATGCCACCATGGCATGCAAGCTAGCAGTCTACGATTTTTTCAACGAGGATAATGCTCTGGAAATAGCCGACACTTCTCGCATTATCAGTAGATCGCGGGATGAGCTCAACAATGATTCCTGGGACTTCGAATCCATATGCGAGTTGAAATGGCCACAGCGCAATACAATAGTTGTTCCAGCCAAAGTTTTGAGATTCAGTGGTAAGTACTGTAATAAATAAAATTATGTAATTCCGAGTGTTATTTATGTTTAATGTATCACTTGATATCTCATTTTTGTTTACCATATATTTGTAGAATGGCCACCTTGCTTTAATGCTGAGCAACAGGAAAACGTAATCGGAGGGGGGGGGGGGGGGGGGGGGGGGGGCTGGCCCCTCCACTTTTTGGGGCCGCAATGTTATGCCCTATCTTAGATAGCTCCGGTTCGACATTTAACATGGCTGGTATAGAATTCAGTCCCCCTTCCCCTTTTCAAATGTGCTCCATGGCTCCTGTAAACAATTCGATTCATAGCATGAATAAGAGGGGGATCACATTAAGCATGTTGTTAAGATTAAGTTATGTGATATTTCACTATTTCAGACAAGCGTCCCGAGCTGAAGTCCATACTGGACAGACTTCTGGATGGAGAGGATATATCCGACATTAGGAAATCCCTTGGTAGTCTGGGAAGAGAACAGAGAGGCAAACGAACGATATCCACAAGACAATCCTCCAGTTCCGAAGATGAGGTAATTCTATAGCAAGTGAAAAATCAGCTCAAATCAAGTTAAGGATATGTAACTTTCCTTCAATGGATGTGTATTCGCCACAACACACCTCAGAAGAATTTCGATTGCGGAACTGGATAACTGTCTGTATGTTTGATTTTCTCCTTGTATTTCAGGGGCCGCGGAGCTGGGGGGGGGAAGCAGTCCAACATTTAACTTGACCGGTATAGAGTTCAGCCCCCTCACTTTCAAATGTGCTCTGCGGCTCCTGAATTGTAACAAGGTGTGATATGGCTATAACTGATTGTTTCTAGCATACATGTAAGCTTATGTACAATTTATATGAACTGTTTTTTTTTTCTATTTCATCAAGTATTCTGTCGCAATAAATGAGCATTTAAAAAAATTATTGTGACAGTTATTTTCCATAATTAAAAAAAACACAGAATGCAGATATGCATTACGTATGCTAGATTATTAACTCCTCACTGTTATCTTTAATGAATTCATTTTGTATTTTTAGAATGAAAGTCCAAGAAAGACGAACAAGAAAAGCAAAGTAACTAGCGAGAAGAGGGCTGAAAGGGACATCTTGTCGATTCTCAAAGAAAGAAATTGGCAGAAACAGGTATGTACATAAGGCTGCAGTGTCCAATAAACACTTCTTTATGTGGCAATTATATTTTCATTGGTGAAGCGTTAATGTGTTATATTCCATGATCCAGAAAATGCGAATATGTGTCAAGTTTGCCATATCTTTTAGATCAAATATATTTATTGTTTGCAGATCAATAACACAATCATACAATATTATACAATTATATGATCCCAATGAGGTAAAATATGTTCTATGTACTGGAGAAAAACAATATTTGCCGAGGCCAAGGGTTCCCACACAAATCGTATATTGAGTAGATCACCTCCCTTGTCGTATCATGGTTGTGATAGTGTTAGAGTAATGTAAATCTCTAGCTTTCAACGCTTCCAATACAAGGGGAAGTAACTATAGCGTTTACTCTCATTAATCATACTCATGTCATGGTTTAATTTAGAGTATTTGTTTGGGGGCCTTTTGGGACAATTTCTTTGAAAAGAAGTGAAGCCAAATTACTCAAAATGTGGTGTATTTGAAAGAACTTGGAATATTTCAAAAGGAATAAAGAATTAATCATTTATTTTTTGTGACAGGCCTACATGGATTCCGGTTTTTGTTTGACTTTATCCTTCTTGTCGACCAAAACTGAAATACAACATTCACCACTTCCTGCCTCATACATATTAGGTTTACAAATTCTTATGTTGATTCCTTTTCTTTTTCAGAGGTAATCCAGCAGTACCATCCCAGCAAGGCGACATCTGATATCCATTACTACATGAGGGAGAAACTGAACAACTCGGCGAAGAATTTCATCAGAAAACAGAAAAAAACTCAACAGTAGATATGTGATATGATACGGCTTATAGCATTGGACACACCGGTTCTCGTCAGATCACCAAAGTTAAGCAACGTTAAGCTCAGTCAATACTTGGATAGGTGACCGGGCACTATACTGGCTGGGCTGATCAATGTCCAGGGTAATAGGAACTGTGAGCACTCTCGCGTTCTGACACATGTAGGCACCGTCATGATATGACTGAAACAAGGTTGAAAACGACGTTAAACCCTACTTCTGTCTCTATCTACACCCAGTTAACATACTAGCATACGGAACCAAATTGACTGTATGCTATGTTTGCATGAGGTCTTATTAAACCTTTATAAATCACTTCAACTGCTTTAGTTTCTTGAGCATTCAGTCTCTTCGACTCATCTAATGTGAACGCGAATTTATTCCAGTACAATACCAGACTTAATACCATGGTACGAATCACTATGTTTTTGGTCATTTTTATCATCGTTTTACCATGGTGTATGCAGTTTATCACAGTACATGTACCATGTAAAGCCATTGAACCTGTACATGTATTGTGGCGATAGTACGGTACCATGGTAGAGCCATACTACATGTAGCATGGTAAAACCATGGTTCTATGGAAAGACTATGGTACATGTACCATGGTAAAACCATGGTTCTGTGGTTGAACTGGGGTACTAGTGTTCGGTTTGTTCTTTTCTGTGCAAGGGAAAGTAAGCTTGCTCAACAGTGAAACTTTGCACAGTAGCTAAACTTTCACACTGCCTTGAATGCCCTTCATCTGTCTATACTGGAGATTTATATTGGTCATGTGAAAGGGACGGCAAGTTCACACTAGGCCGATGGGATCAAGTGTGGCCGTGGTCTCTAGTTATACATGAGTGTCATAATGTCATACAATGAAATATTACAGATTGTGTTTTATAATATATGTTCTTTATCTATCAATATTGTTTTGGTTTTTCATTCACCTCAATTGATACACCCTTTCCTTCTGCTGATTGATCAGTTTTGATGCGGACAACACCAAATAACAGCGTTAAATAACACCGATAAATGGTGTTGAAGCTGGCTCAACACCGTTCTGCAGTGTTGACTGACAAGTGCAGATGCTGGTTCAACACCAATTAACAGTGTTAACTAACACCAATAGATGGTGTTGAAGCTGGCTCAACACCCTTTTTTAGTGTTGACTGACAAGTGCTGATGCTGGCTCAACACCAATTAACAGTGTTAACTAACACCAGCTCAACACCAATTAACAGTGTTAACTAACACCAATAAATGGTGTTGAAGCTGGCTCAACACCATTTTTAGTGTTGACTGACAAGTGCTGATGCTGGCTCAACACCAATTAACAGTGTTAACTAACACCAATAAATGGTGTTGAAATCGGCTCAACACCATTTTTTAGTGTTGACCGACGAGTGCGGATGCTGACTCAACACCGAATAACGGTGTTAACTAACACCAAATAACGGTGTTAACTAACACCAATAAATGGTGTTGGGGCAATATGGTGTAGGCCCTAACTCAACACTGCTTTTTGGTGTTGAAGTCAACACCAATTTTTAGTGTTAATTAACACCATTTTTCTGACTGTGCCTCCTACTGCGCATGTTTCCATAAACCCATCTGCAACTTTATCGTCAAGAAGACCAAGTTCCTTCGCAACTTTCTAGTGCGCGACCAGAGTATGTGGTGGCGCGCAGGAAGTGCTTTGGAAAAGTTAACGAAATGCATCGAAAGTGCGACGAAGTAGCCGTTTCAGAACCGTGTGTACTTTATTTAGTCAATTTATAATTTTTATGAATGGGTTTCCCACAAAATGGGTAAATGGAAAAGGTTCGCCATAGAAAGGTTTAGTCTCAAATGGAACCTAAATGACAGTGATCAGGTTGCAGTTGGGGCTAGAAATTGTTAAATTTATTCCACGGCGTTTCGTTGTTTCAGCCAAAACACTATATATCTCGCGGTACTCATACTATACCCTAACATGATATTGGTGAGTGCGATTGATTTCTGCAACAAATTTAAGATGACCGTTCGATCCGGGGTATGCCCGTGTTCTAACAATTTCGATATACAGAGAGGGTGATGTATTTATTCATCTTCCAGGGAGTCATTTGGATGGGGGGGGCCTTAAACATGAAGATACACCGAAAAACAATTTATTTCGTCCATACAGTAAACAATTTGCTTTCTGGAAATATGCGCTCCATTTTCCATTCCTAATTACATTAAAAAAATCTGATAAACCAATGTTACGTTTATCTACAGGCCAAGTCGCGAAGCTTATTATCCACAGTTCCAGCGTCCGCTGGGTACACCCTCTTCAGCCCCACCCCCGTCCAAAACCAATCGCAAGGTTACTCCTACTCGGCCTTGGCCCAACGTAAATTATGCCTGTTCGAAAGCCGTTAAGTCGGAATATGCGCTTTTGCCAAGAACAAGCTTTCCTTCGACACAAAACCACGCTCGATTTCGTGGCTTGATCCAACACTCCTTCAGAATAGGATCTGTTTAACATGTTTCATTGTAAAAACTCGGCGGACAGGGAATTACAGTTTTGCATCAGTCAGTGTTTAATTCCAATTGGTTTATGCCTCTTCAAATTAGCCCGGTCTCAGCAGAGTCGTGCCTTGGTGATAGCCAAGTTTTAACATGGTGTCTCGTGTCTCTAACGCCACGCGCCAGGCGAAAACCTGCACTTACCGCAACATTCCACTCTTTTTTAAACGAAAAAGTTTTGCCATTTTTACAATTGGTTCTGGAATTTATTTCATTTAAAGAGAACGTTACAGTAAACGACGGTGAGAAAGCCGCTTGCGACGTGTGAATGTCGGTCAGGACTGGGTTACTTCCCCTGCTATCAAAGAAAAAGACCGTTAAACTCGGGTATTTTGAATTTACGGTAATTTTGTTATTCACTCTTATTAAAAGACGGATTTGAACCAGGAAAAAAACAAACATAATATAATATTCACAACCAATTTTGAAATACTAACAAGTACGGTACATCGCTCTATATATACATAGAGCGGATGCAAATGACGAACGCCGAGAAGCGGCGAATCGTGTCCAAATTTAGACACAATTTGACAACGAAGTGGTGGCCGCCACCTTGCCTCTGTCGTAGTGCAGGTCTTTGGTCGGTGA